>JARHVA010000358.1:0-147500 GCA_037957365.1 Torreya grandis | reverse complement strand
AATTTTGTATTATTTAAAAATACATAATTAAAGAATGATTCACTAAAATTTTGGTCATTAGTACATAAATATTAATTAGTAATAATCCTATGACATCGATCCATAGCTTTTAACTCCTTTCATGGATTCCGAAAGGATAAAAAATAACATCATAAATTTTGAAAAAAGATTAATCTAGAGCATAAAAAACATAACTTAAAAAATGTATAACTCCAAATCATACTCCAAAAAAATTGCAGATGCAAACCAAATAAGTCTATATACATCATGTTTTGGATTATGTCTAAGAAGGTTTTCTTACCTAGACACTATTATAATCAATACAAGTATCAATAGTAGTAATAATTTTTCCAAGTCCAATGACATGGGTGCTTATCCAAAAAAATGCAATGATTGTTACTCATTAAATCATTGAAATCATTGATCTGAATCAACCAAATAAAACCACCATTACATTACACTACATATAAAACTTATCAATGATGAAGACAATATAAATAACCAATAATAATAATAATAATAATAATAATAATAATAATAATAATAATAATAATAATAATAATAATAAAACACTCTCATAAATTATGCAAATTATGGGTGATTAATAATACTACTTTAAGTAATATCCATAGGCTATTAGTTTCTTTCCATTAGTAAAATATAATATAAATTCCTTCAAGTAACAACATAAATCTACTAAGTTTAAAAACATCGTCTTTGCCTATCCATTGATTTAGTGCCTTTCTTCATTCAGACATAATTGCTTACAGAACCAAATAAGTAGTAATTCTCAAAGAAATAGAAAGTGAAAATGAAATATTTTCCTTATGCATGGTGTAGTTGAAGTTACTAATAATTATAATACCTCAAAAATAATAGTTTTTGCATCCTCAAAATATATATGTGGAATTTGAAGACAAATGTTCTACTAAATGTTGAAAGCATAGTAATAATTGAGTAGATTTAGATCAAATTTTTAGGTTACACTAATTCACATGTTTCACTCAAGAGAGTGGTGAAAATTAATTTATAATTTCATTTCATAATGGCAATTTATAAATCATTCACTTTTAAGGGTATGTCAAAGGATGAGTTAGACCCATAGGCCTAGAGAAGGAGGATATAAAGACAATTGGCTTCTTTGAGAATTCACCCTAGGCCATATAACCCCAAAAGTTACAAGCCCCAAAGGTGAGTTTGACCAGTAAGGGACACATTTAGGGGTGATCAAATGAAAATGGGTTGGGGAAAGTGCTGGTTCCAACATGCCCCATACTCAAGTTTTTGACATAGTAACCTTCTTGTTTTATCATATCTATTTTTATTTTATATTATTCCATTCTAATTTGACTGTGTTTAATGAGTACCTCTTGATAATGTTTTCCTTGATTCACTTGATCATTCATTCATGGTGATGATGTAGGATCATCCTATGGTTTATAAAATCTTCCATGGACTAAAATAGAGTGAAAGTGTTTTTTTGGTTTTTAAGTTTTGGTGTTATTTGTGTGAGCTTGTTTGCTTCTTGAAATAATATTACAAAAGTATTCCTTTGCCCCAAAAACATGTAGAGATATTTTGAATATTTTATTTAAGTATAAATGGAATATTAAGTCACATAAATTTATTAGAAATTGTTATTAAACTATAGTATGATTAATCTAGAGAAAATTGGTAGGATCATAGAGTCTACCACTTACAACATCTTTACCAATTTTAAACCATGTAGAGCTATAATGGAAACATGCCAATTATTACACTTTTTTATTTTTCCTTACTTATAATATAGTTAAGATAAAATTTTGGTTACCAAAATTTATATCAATGATGAAATAATATGCCTATAATGTGTGTTTAAACTTTCAACTCAATTGTATCACTGCAGTTAAAGTTATGACCATTTTGATGATTATCAGTCAACGAGGGTGGATATCTAGTTTATAGATGATTCCTTGACCTTGAAGAAGATATGTAGAAAGAGTTAAGTTACCAAATTTGTATTTGTTTAATAAAATGTATCTTATAATATATTTTTATAATTTTAACTCAATTCGATCAAAAAAATTAAAGTTATGACCATTTTGCCCACTGCAATTAACTAGGAAATATATGTCTAGTCTACAGATGATTCTTTGACCTTTCAATAGAGATGAGATAATATTTAACTTATAAAATTTTTAAAGGTCATATTAAATTTATTATAAAACATATGTTTAAAATTTTATCTCAATTGGATCGCCATAGGTGAAGTTATACTCATGTTTATAATTGTCTTTTATCTGAAAGATACCTATCCAGCCTGTAGATGCTCCTTGATCTTAAGTTAAATATATATTGATATTTAGGTTCCCAAATTTGGATGGGTGATTAAAAACATTATTTTTTATCTATTTTTAAAATTTTAGATCAATTAGATCACTGAAATTTTATTTATGACTATTTTTGTGATTGATAGTTAACTAGGAAGTACTTGTCCAGTCTATAGATGGTTATTTACCTTGTAAAAGAGCCACATTAATATTTAGGTCACAAAATTTGGATATGTAATATAAAATATATCTTAGAGTTTGAATTAAAAAAATTATCTTAATTGGATAAATGGTAGTAAAATTATGATATTTTTGGTGACTGGCCCAAACTAATTACGTCATGCTTAGGGTTTTTTTAATGTCTATGACTATAGGTTATTGCACAAGGTCCAAATATCTAGCTATCCAATCAAAGTCTTGGGTGATATTTTAAATAAATTTCATTGATTTTTTTTTAAATAATCACAAAGGTAACATTATCTAGGATAAACATAATCATGAATTAATTACTCCATCATTGTTATAATTCATAGGATCCTTGGGATCATTGTACAATGATGTGGTTATTATTATTTGGACTACTAATCAGTTGGTGGAAGAAATTAAATATCAAAAACTACTTGGTCATTTAAACTTGAATTGCATTAAATGTTTGATCCATTTCATTTAAAATTCTTAAAAGTTGTTCTAGTGTGTGAAATTATGCCACTGGCATGTCATGTGAGGGGACTAAGGCCTTCAAGGACCAACAAAGAAGCAAGATCTTCTTCAATGATTTTTTCATATGAATGAGTTTGTGAAGATTGAAAAGAAGGGTTTACCCCAGGCATACCTTCCTCATCATTGGCCAAAATTTTATCTCCAGGTAATGTGTTATATGACCTTAGAGGGTAAATATACCCTTAAAAATTTTCATCATTTTTTTGACTCTAAACCACTTTATCAGCTATAAGATAATCCTACTTTTATTCCTTCTTAAATATATTGAATATACTACCTTGGCTCATCATGTAAATTAGATCAACCCTATCCTACACTAAGAGTTAATTCTACTACTTCTCAAACATGGCCAAACCCTGCAAGGGTGGGATGTCCCCCAAGGGGGATATTACATAAGGAGGGCTCTTAGGAGGGCTCCCTAGAAGAGAATCCCACCTTAGGATCCTATCAAACTTCCAAGATCACCCCCTAGGACAATATTTCCAAATCCCTATCGATGACCTTCCCCTCAAGCTCTTTATCGATGACCTTCCCCTCAAACTCTTTATAAGGGAACTTTTGAGGAGATCACCTGAAAGAGTAAATCCATTCTATCAAAGAAGATGAAAAATAAAAAAAGCATAATTGGATAAATTAAATTCTAAGGTTCAAGAAGTAGGGCTGACCCTCACCAATCTTATATCTTGTATAATTCCCTCCATAGGTAGGTTGAATCCACTATGTAGTCCTTCATCCAGTCATTTAAGCCTATTTAAACCCCTATTAAATAGTTACCAAATATCATGGAAACCCCCCCACTTGGTTCCCCCAAATTGGCCCCCATAAATAAGATTCCCCTATAGGTCGAAGGGCTTAAGAAGCCACATATGATTCTACTAGGAGAGGTAATAAAAGGACCTAGTAACCACATATGGGCCAAGATCTCAAAGGTTAAGCAAGATATCCCTATGAAGAATCTTCAGGAAGAAGAATACCCATTAGAGGGACCCCCTCCTAATCTTTGATGTTTTTTTCCCTGATTTTGGTATAGTATAGTTAGTTTTTGATTTTTTTTGTTGGGAAGCCTTGGTTTGGCCTATTGATACTTCTGTATTTCACTTCAGTGGTTTTAGGATCCTTGTAAAACCTAATTTTTTACCCTATAAAATAAAAATAAGTAAATTATATATGATTTAATAATAATATTGATAAATTTCAAATGGACATTTCAACTCTTGATACTTCCTAAAAGTATCAATTTGACATGGTTTTCTTCGATAGACTTGGTTATTGATGATAAATAGTTTTAAATAAGGGTCATGTAGAAGCTAGTTGTTACCTTTGTATTATGAATTTTTTGTTTTTGAGTTTGTGTGTGTGTGTGTGTCTATTTATATATATATAAGTGTGATTTGATAATTTGAACTCAAAGATACAAATTTAATGTTATATTTACTACCAATTAGAGTGTTGACTTTATTTGATTAGTAACATTGATGCTACTAATATTTGTAAAGTTGTTATTTTAAAAATTTTGTATTATTTAAAAATACATAATTAAAGAATGATTCACTAAAATTTTGGTCATTAGTACATAAATATTAATTAGTAATAATCCTATGACATCAATCCATAGCTTTTAACTCTTTTCATGGATTCTGAAAGGATGAAAAATAACATCATAACTTTTGAAAAAAGATTAATCTAGAGCATACAAAACATAGTGAGACCCTGAATATATTGAGGAAACTATATTGAACCTTCAGTGGAAATATATCACAACCTACCCATGCTATTATTTATTAGAGTTTCTCAACCTGTGGATCACCAAAAAATCCTAAAAAAAAGGGGAATTTTATCCTATATGTTTTTGGTTGCTCTTATCCACTCGTATTAGTAAATATTACAAATTGCCTTGGAGTGGGTCAAAATTTCAACCTAATATAAATTAGCACTAGAAGGAGGGTCTGAACCAATATATTTTAGATCTTATGGTCTTATTGATCTTAAATATTTGAATGTTTTGAGTCTATATATTGATCAAGACTAGTAGTCATCCTTGTGATTTTATATTTTTTATGTACTTAACATCCATACTAACAGAGATTAGTATTCATCACTCTAGAGTCTCCTTCAAGGATGACATGAATTTGAGTTAGGTTGGGACATAGACAATTGATTGTTTCCCCTCTACAAATCCATAGACGTCCTAGATCTGATTGAGGTAGATATATAATATCAATTTACCCAACCACATCATATCCATGATTTGTCACCAATAGACCTTCCTAAATGGTTGCATCTTGGATACTTTGATCAACCATAAATGTTCTAAGTGATGTCCATGATTTACCAATAAACCTTGAATGTTATTTGTCAAATTTCACTCCAAACATTGGAAGGAGTGAAAAAGAACACATGACATCCTACAAAACATCAATTAGATTACTAAACATTTAACATGAAGATATAGCTTCTAGTTTATTTCCCTTCACCTTGCTCAATCAAACATATGATTGGTTTCTTAACCTCCTTGAAAACTCAATTACAGGGTGGAATCAATTGAATACCATATTTATAGCATAGTTTAATCAAGTAGTTGATCCAAGTATACTATATCAACAATTTGTTTGCATGAGAAGGGAACTAAATGAGCCCATACATAATTTCAATGCATGTTTCTAAAAAATGTATAGTAGATTAACTGATCTATATAGGCCAAACATCTAGTTAGCCTTAGAGATATTCAAAAATTCTCTAGATCCATAGACTTCCACTTTCATAAGGAGAGACCCCACTATGATTGACTAGCCTCTTATATATGTAGAATAAATAAAGGTAGATGGAAATATCAATCCCTAGGGACACATGTTGGTTCCCATTCCCAATTTTATCCTGAATATACCTTCTCTAAACTTTGTCGACACCTAAAACTAGCCACCTATAACCCCCAATAAGGTTCTTGGCTAATTTCCACCCAAAATGCATAATTTGGCCTAAAAACACTAAAACACACAAAATGATGTGAAAATGACATATTCAAGTGCCAATTTTCACTAGGGTGTCACTAAATGGGGCAATGCAATGTATGGGCCATCTAACTTTGATCAGATCATTATGAGTTAAAATGTTAAATTTGCACTTGGGTGCTCTGGATTGTGCTTCCCTATCAAATCTTCTGCATAAGACATGTGCCTTTGTTATTTTTTTTTGGCAACATCCTAAATAGGAATTCAATTCCAATGTATCTAACATTGACTTCCAATTCCAATCCAGTCAAATTTTGGACCAATAACAGGACATTCTAATCAATTTGACTAATTTGTGCATAAAGTGCTTAATCATGCTTAAGAGCTAATCAACCCAAATCAAGGCCTAATTAATAAATCCATGGAAACTTGTTGAATACTTGTTTTTAGAAATGAATATTGAATATTTGCATCATCAAGTGACCTCATTTCTTGGGAAGACATCCCTAGGCCATAAATATCAGGATTCATGCCTCCCATGCCTCATCAATGCCTTCCATGATGCCCTTCATGCCTCTAAATTGACTCTTATTCCAATGCCATTATGAGGATGATTACAAATTTAATTCCAAAAATTGAATTAATACTCAACCAGACATCTCAATCTTGAGATGGATGGTTAAGGTTGATTCTGATCAAATCTAAAAATCTATAAATACGAGGCCTCATAACATCATTTCTAAGCTTGAATATTACAAAGTTATAATGTAGGATTGGTTCCAAAAGATTCAAGAAACTAGTGTTACCATGCCAAATTGATTCCAAGCCAATCCAAGTCATAAGCCAAAGGTGCCAAGGAGAGATGGAGGTATCCAAGATTCCATTGCCAAGGACTTCATGAGCATAATCTAAGCAAGCCACTCTACAAAGGCATTTAGAGCATCCAGGAAAGGTGAAGGAATTATTGTATTTTATTCCTTGCATTTTTGTTGTGTTTGTCATTTATTTTTGTTAAGTAAGCTCTCCCTAGTGTCTAGGCATAGAGATGTTATTGTATTAGTGTGTTTATTTCATTTTGTTTTCATTTTGGAACTAGCACAATACTAACCATCCTCTCTTGAGTCTAATTCCTAGATCATATAATGGCATGTCCGATGGGACTAGACACATCCTACACATGAAGAAGACCATTTTTCAACTTTAAAATATTTATTTGAGCCTTTAAAACTCTTGAAAATTGGTTATCTAACTTTAATTTACCATTTTTAGTTATGATAGATTTTACACAATAACTGACATCAACAAGAAATATCGACATCGGTCATTGATCAGCTGATGTCAATCAATAGAAATGACATCAGCTAGATCTCAATATCTGAGTAATTGATGTCGATGGTAATAACCAACATCTGTCACTGTGTTTTTCCAAAAACATAAACTCGAGACCTTTTTTTCCAAAGTTTGTTGTTTCAAGCAAAAAGGGATTCAGAGCTAAAGTATATGCTAACAATTTTGTTGCAGGACCAACTAGGATATTTGCTCAAAACATGTTTAAATCACCTTCACATGCTTAAAAAATGATTAGGAACCTTGTTTTGGTGTTTAACAAAGAATTTAGATGTTTTTAGTAAATGTTTTCAAAGTTTACAACTACAACCAAGGGGTAAAATAAACACCACAACCAAACATTTCATTTGGGTCTTAAAATTGAACACACTTGGTCATTTTTTGTTTGCAAAAATTGTTTAAGCAAATCTTGTTTGGAAAAAGAGGAATGTTGCATGTATGTTCTTCCATTTTTCCCCTTTAGGAAACCCTTGGAATCAAAAGTGCCATTTCTATTGCAAGTAGCCTAGTCCAAGGATTAGAAATAAAGTCATCTAAATCACTCCCTAAAAACTCATCAAAGTTTGGGTGACATTGAAAATGACCCTAAAGTCTTTTTACTTTCATGCTTTATTTTTTTTTTATGCATCTTGGCTTGTGAGGGGGACTTCCTCACCTCTCACAAGTTCTTTAGGGAATCTTTGACCTAGAGTTTCATCTCCTAGCATTGACTTCATTTGACTCCTTTGGAGTTGCACACAGGGTGCAATGGCACTTTGGACATCACACTACACTAAGTGAATAACAAGATGTTGTAGTTACAAAAAGGACTAAACCTTTTCGCAACAAGCCAAGTGATACAAACCCAAAATACATGCTTTTATTTTGCATTATTTGGCATGAAAGTCATAGTACAATTGATTCCCAAGATCATTCAGAAAATTTTTATATCTTGGACAAAATCCCCACTTATCATGGAAGTATTGTTGGTGCAAGGTACACCTCAAGGTCCATGTTACAGTACTATAATTTAAGAGAAGGGGGGTGTAAAACCCTAGTATATAATGTGCATTTACTTTTGGATAAACACTTAAAATCCTCTCAAATGATGTATATTGATGTATTCTAATAGTACCAAGAAACCTTTCTAGTTTAAAATCTAAGGGTGATTAATTAATTGGTCTTGTCCTAGATTAAATTCTTGTTTGGAGTCAAAACTTGGTGTATGAAAACAATCCCAAACTAAATACATGGTCCTCATTTTTCTTTGAACAAAGAGGCATTATGCTACCTGCGTGAGATCATCAATTTGACTTGTTCAAAAGTTCATCATAAGCTTGAGAGTTATATCATTCAATTTGATGTAGTTATGCTTCCCAATTGAGTCTAGACCTTTACCAAACTTGTTTAAATCCTTCACTTATAATTTAAATTTGAAACTGCACCTTTACAAGTTCATAGGGTTGATATGTTAAGTGGGTTCACCATTTACACTAAACTTGATGGAACTTAGGTTTAATTTCCAATTTGGGTTGAAGGTCGTTTAAGACTCATAATCATTATCCTCACTTGATAGACTTAAGCCATTTTGTGCTGAACTTTTGCACTTTAAGTCTATATACCACAACATTTTGAGTCAATAAAAGTAGTGTTATGATGTCAAAATTGTGGAAAAATGTCTTTGACTTAGAGAGTCTTTGAAACAAACTTTTTTATCACACCTTTTGGGTAGCATAGCATCATTAAACTTCCCAAATCATTTAAAACTTTGTTTCATAGACAATTTTGCATAGAATTCCAAATTTATTCCTACGTTTTTAGACCAATCCAAGTGTACCTTTTGTGATTCTTTATCTAAAACATAGTTATATCACTCACCTTTGTCTAGCCTATTTGTCAAAAGAACCAAGTTTTATACCATTATTTATGAGAAAACAAACTAATGCTAAAAGTGACTTTTGTTTCATACCTTATACCTAGCTGATTAATTTCATGACCAAGAATCGAATGCCTAGTGTTTTTTATAAGTGTTTCAAATCTATTAGATTAAAACTTTCATCCATTTTCAAAGTCTATATTTTGACACTATTTGGCCAAGAGTCCTAGCACATGCCTTGTTTGAGCCTAGCTTTTGAAGCCACATTTGGCCAAAAGACCTAGCAAATTTTAAATTCTTAGATTAGAATAATATGAAACACTTCAACCTTAGAGTTTGGTATTTCAATTTTTCAGTCCATTTACTTGCTTATCTTTGTGTGAACAGTGAAACATTAGATATTTTACACTAGCTTATTTCCTCACAAATATTTGCATAAACCTTTTGATCCTTTTGACAAATCTAGACCAAGTTGAAGGCATCATTTGTTTTAGATTTTTTCCTTTTTAGAGTTTTTATAACTCTTTAATTGTTTATCACAAAGCATTGACTATGGATCCCAACATGTATTCCTAAACTCATAGTGGACTCATGTACAATATAGGGATTAGTAATTTATTTACACAAGAAGAAATGGTGCAAGACCCCTATGCAGATAATATTTCTTATGAGATGGATTCTTATCCCTCTTATAATACTCAATCAAGGGCCCAAAGTTAAGATCCATTAGCTAACTACCTGGTTAACATACCACCTTATTCAGAATAGGACCAAGAGAAAACTGTGTAATACTTAGCTACAATACCAATAGTGGATGAGCTAGTTATTCAACAATCATATTCTACTAATACACCTTCCACATATGATCCATTTTTTTAGTGACATTTGTTAGAGGAGAAAGATGAGATTTTGGTTAGAGCCATACAGGTGGGGGCCAAGTTTCTAGTAGACATCCCTCATGAAAGTTTACCAAGTCTAGTATGAATGCCCCATAATATCATTTATGATCAACAGGCCTCTTCTAACAGTCCTATGACTCTAGTCCAAACAATGTATCAAGATCTTAATTTATCCAATCAAGGCAAGAACATCATGTAAGATCACTTTAACCAAATTTAAACACCATACCAAACTTACCTAAATTTATCACATGATTTCAATTAGATGAACATGGTAATTAAGCCTCTTACTGACCTAGTACCTTCAACAAAAATGTTGATAAAATCAACTAGATAAGAAAATTTGAGTTCTAACCCATTTATACAAACTAATCCAGTAGACAACTTGATGCATATGATAGTTATCAAAGATGTATCTTTAGACTCTACGTTGAATATTGATCTAAATGTAGTGGACAATGTGAAAATAACATCCAATCTTGATCAAAGTGGTACTAATGCACAAATAACTAGCCAACAACATGTGCCTATAGTTAATCCCATGAGCAGATCATCATACCAAAGAATTGGAGTTTATGCACCCCAGCCTCAATTAGCCACTTCCTTAAGTGTACAACCTACAAGATTAGATAATCAAATAATGGCTAATGTTATGCCTCAATGATAGAATGTGATGAATCCTACTCCTCCTCAACAAGTAGTGAGTGGTGTTCCACAACAGTAGACCTAATCTAGTGTATCAACATAATAGAGGATGAATACATTACCACCTCAACTATGGGAAACTAATGTTCTTCCTCACCAAGTAATGACAAACATACCTCTTCAGTCATAGACTAATATGCTAGTTCAAAACCAAGTAATGACTAGTCAACAATGTGCAAATATTGGTTAGTGATAGATGTCAAATCTACAACATGCTTTCACTTCTTCACAAGGATTCATGCAACAAAGATGTCCCCATATTTCTCAAGTACTTGCTAGACAACCATTGGTTCAAAATATGCCACAATATAGAGATAGAGTCTTGGTCCACAAGTTCCCACTCAACATCAAGTTTTGATTAGTCAACAACATGTCCCTTTTCAACCACAACAAGCACAATATATTTATATCCCTTCATCCCAACCATAAAATCCTCCAAGTCAAACCTTTATTTCCAACCTAAACTAGAATATTAGACATCCAAATGTGCACTTTCAAGTACATCCCAATCCATGTATGTGTATTCCTTGTCCATTATCTAACCAAGCCAATATACCTCAATAGGTGTCACCATCATATCCTAGTCAAAGTGTCCCACTTGTGACCTCTCAGCCATCCACCCAAACTAATCCTCTCCCTCAAACAAATATCCCTTCTAGTTTCTTATCCCAAGAATTACAATAGATGAAGGATGTGATTGCTACCATTCAGGCAGGGAAATAGAATAAAAAGTTCAAATTGGATGATGTGTGTTCATGTCTAATATATGGGGTATTTGCAGATACCATTTCCTCTAGGATATGAATCACCCAAATTTGATAAGTATAAAGGGAAAGGTAATCCTAAGGCCCATTTTATTGAATTCTTTGTCAGATGTCAACCACTAGCATATAATGACATATACCTTTTTCTATTATTTCTAAGGATCCTGGCTAGACAAGCCTTGGAGTGGTTTTTAAAGTTGCCCAAGAATTTAGTAACAAACTTTGATGACCTTTTTGATAAATTTGTACAACACTTTTATTATAATCTCAAGCATGAGATTTCATTAGTGGATTGGACACAAGCAAAGCAAAAATATGGGGAGAGTTTTACAAGTTATTTATAGTGATGGAGAGCCCTTGCAAGCCATTTCACCCATAGTTTACTAGATAAACAATTAGCCACTATGTTTACTAAAAATTTGCATAGTGAGATATCTTACCATCTAGAGTTACAATGTGCACATACATTCAAAAAGATCATTGATAAAGGTTTGTTGATCGAGCAAGCACTCATTAATAAAGGAGTTATCAAACTTAATTATAACAATTAGGGAAATGGACAACAATAACATCCTATTCAAGTGCAATCAATGCAATCAGCACAAGCTACTAACCAAGAAAGATCGAAGCAATTCAACTGAAATAGGAATGTTGTGGGAGATGGAGTAACCAAATCCTATCATGTGCAAATGGTGAAAACCTCATCCACACCACCTTTTCAACGTACTCCTACCCAATAACCACTCCAAACAATATTTCAAGAACAATAACGAAAACTTGCATAACAAATATAGTAGCCTTTACCATTACAAACCCCTCCTCCTAGGAGAACCGTGCTTACATGACATGTCTTTAGTGACCTACAAGAGCCTATTGAATCTATATTTTTTAATCTTGCTATCGATAATTTGACTAGTTCACCTATACCAAAGGATTATTCATAAGGCATTCCTTACCCTGATTGGTATCATGAAAATGAATTTTATGACTATCATTGGGTCAATGGGCATAATTTTTGAAGATGTGTCCAAGTCAAGCATTTAATTGAAAATATGTTGGAGAATGGGGATATAACATTAGATAACAGTGATTCCACTTCCAATAAAACTCTTGGGATTTATCAAAACCCTTTTCCTCAAAATAAAAATCAGCAACAGAAAAACTATCAACAATAACAACTAGTGCAACAACAAAATCAATAGTATTAAAATCAAAAGCCGAACTAAAAAAATCAAAAAAATCAACAATAGAATCCATAATGAAAAAATAATGGACAAAATCAAGGTTAGAATGGTAACAACCAACAAACCTACCATGTAGTAACACATGAATACAACATGGTTGTAGGTCATATTGCAGGAGGTAGCATTAATACCATCTCCATTAATCCTAGACCAAGCACTAATCAACCTAGACAATTGCTAAACAATACTATCCAACCAAATTACATGGATAATCCTCCTTTGAATTGGGAGTGCATACAGGCAAACCAACAAACTAAGACTTCCACTTTTGGATCTTATAACAATAACTCATTCTTGCCATGTGACCACATGCAAGTACACCAACAATCAAGACTTTTCCTATCTAGTTCCTCACCATTTCCAACAATAGTTAGTAATAATGGTCCAGTATTTAATCTTGATTGTGAAATCACAACTTAGAGGTTGAATATTACTATCCTAGGCCCACAACCATTTTCCACTTTGACTATCATCCAACTAATCGTTTAGCCTTAGAATAAACCATTCACTATTGAACAAGATAAGAAGTTTGATATTGTGGAATAATTATAGAAGACACCAACACAAATTTCTATTTTAGATTTGGTGTTCATATCAATAATCCATAAGAACATCTTGAATGAGTTTTTGACCCAATCCATTATTACTAGTAACATATCCCCTGATAAATTTAAAGATTTGGTTAGACACCTAGCTCCATCCCAACAAGTCACATTCAACTAAAGCGATATGTCTTCCCTTATCCCACTCCATAATAATACATTATACATAGAAGTTTATATAAGATGGCATAAAGTGAAACATGTCCTTATAGACAATGGATCCAACCTCAACATAATGTCCCTAAATCTCATCAATATTCTTAGGTACACAAAGATATATATCTAGCTAGAAATAATAACTATCAAAGCTTATGATAATCAAAAAAGAGAATCAAAAGGCACCATTAGTTTTCCAGTTATGATTGTGCCTTAAACCCATGATACACTTTTCCATGTGCTTGATCTTGAGTTATTATACAATATGCTTTTAAGTAGGCCTTGGTTATATGAGATTCATGCAGTTCCATCAACACTGCACCAATGTATTAAGTTTTCCCACTCATGGATGGAAGTGAATATTCTAGGATATTTACACCCATATGAACACTGCAAACATCTTGAGGCCAATTTTCAAAGCTATAATTATTAGTAAAGTATGAGTCTAAGTTCCAAGAAGGATAAAGAAAAGGATATATTTATTTATCCTTTATCAGATAATTTTATAGATCCTAATACTTTGGATTCTCTTTCCCACATGCTACCTCCTGAAGCTTCTAATCATTTCACTATTTCAGATAATGGACCAGAAGAGTATGTGACCCATGATACATTTCATATTTTTGATCTTCCTCAGAATCTAAAAACCTTTAGGTGAGCTAAAGTCACCCCACATAGGCATTGGAAATAAAAGCACAAAGATACATGACCTATCATATTTGTTCTAGCATCTAGCCTAGAACCCAACCCTCTTGAAGGAGATTAATCATGGTAGAAAATACTAGGTTGATTATTATAAAATTGCAAACTATCCTATTCCCAATAGGATCACAGAGAGTCACAAATATGAAGGAAGAGGCCTTAGACTAAATCAACAAGGAACCATTGAGCCAATTTTCATGACTAGGTATGAAAGACCTTATGGAATTGGATTTAAACCTCTTAGGGGTGACCCCACATATCTTATTCAAACTCCATCACTAGTGACTAGTGATGATGATGTCGACATTGAAGTAGATTTAGATCATAGCCTCACCTTTCATGACCTAGCTAAAACCAACTTGTTTGATAATAATGTCATTTTTACCCTTATCCTAGTCATTCATCACAACCCATTACCATTATATTATTCCCTACTAATAGATTGGGACCAACAAGAATCTAGTTTATCAATTGATGAGTTCCAAAATGATGAGGCATTTTATGATTTCTTAGGCCTTAGAGACAATGTTCCATTGGGATATCACAAATCAGGATTCTCAATCATATTAGATCCTATAGCCTATTTTGGAGAGCGAGTGAACACCCTTAGCCAAAAGCAAATAAGTAAAACATTGAGGTCTCAAAGTGAAAACCTCTTTGAGGCACTTTTTGACTAGGGAAAAAGTAAAGATAAAGGCCAGTCTAGTGGTGAAAACCTATTTTAGGTGCTATTAGACAAGGATGATCATTTTAATTTAAATTTAGATCAGGGGACCATCGATGATGAAGTTACCTACAAATATGAGTTCAGCTTTGAGAAATAATAAGTATTTGATCAAATACTTCAAGAATTTTTTACTATTTTTGTCACATAGCTTGATCTCCCATTAGGGGACTCAGATTCATCATGCCTATGAAAAGTTGAAGATTAAGTCCTAATAGAAGATCTTGATATATCTCAACAATCCAAGTCACTTCCTACTATCCTAGAAGATTGTTCAACCCTTATAGTCAAAGACACAATAGAGGTAAACATTGAGACTCTATTAGACACAAAATGGATAAAATTAGGTGCTATAAAGATATCTACAAATTCTCTCAACTGAAGAGGAATGTGTCATCTTTACAGCTTTATTGAGAGAATTTGTAGATATATTTGCATAGGTTTATTTTAACATGCCAAGTTTGGATCCCACCTTGGTTTTACACCACCTTGTGGTTAATCCTGATGCCAAACCGATAAAAAAAAATTACGTAAGATGCATCCTCACATTACTATATTGGTAAAGAAAGAGTTGGAAAAACTCTTAGAAGCAGGATGTATCCGATCAATTGACTACTCAAAATGGCTATCTAATGTGGCACCTATTAGCAAAAATCCTAAAAGGATTAAAATTTGTATTTATTTTTAAGACATCAACAAATCTTGTCTTAAAGATGATTTTCCATTGCCTAATATTGACATGATCATCAACTCCATGATAGGTTATGAAATGATTTCACTCATGGATGGATTTTTAGGATACAATTAGATCAGAATAACACTAGAAGATCAACACAAAATAGTGTTTACCACTCCATGGGAAACATTTTGTTATCAAGTGATGTCATTTGGATTTAAGAATTCTAGAGCCACATATCAAAGGGCCATGACTATCATATTCCATGATATGATGCATGATATTGTTAAAGACTATGTCAATGACATATTAGGAAAATAAAAAACTATGATCGCCCATCCAGCAGTGTTATGTAAGATATTTGAAAGGCTACAAGAATATAAAATTAGACTCAATCTTAAGAAATGTGTTTGGTGTAACTTCAATAAAATTACTTGGCTTCATCGTATCTCTTAGAGGTATCAAATTTGATTTGACTAAAGGCCATGCTATAACCAAGATGCCACCATTAACCAATTTAAATAAACTCTATAGTTTATAGGGTAAGATCTATTCAATTTGATGCTTCATCTCTCAATTAGTAGACAAGTGCCATTCATTTACATATCTTTTGAAGAAAGGAGTTACATTTCACTAGGATGATCACTACCAAATATATTTTCAACAACTCAAGGACTATCTTGTTAATCCACCTATTTTATCACCGCCTATGTCAGGAAAACCAATATTTTTATACCTATCCACTATCGATCATGCCCTGGGGGCACTCTTGACTCAACATGATGATAATGGAAAGGAACATGCTATTTACTACCTAAGTTGTACCTTGGTTATATATGAACATAATTATACACTTGTTGAAAAAGCTTATCTATCCATGGTTTTTATAGCTTAGAAACTACACCATTACATGTTAAATAATAAGACCATGGTCATTTCAAAGGTAGATATACTCAAGTATCTACCATTTAAAATAGCTTTTCAAGGTAGAATGGCTAAATGGATCATGCTTCTTAGTGAATTTGACATAGAGTATGTCAATTAGAAGGCAATCAAAGGACAAGTTTTTGTAGATCAACTTGCTAAAGCACATCTCATGGACACAAAGCCACTTACATTCCAATTTCTTAATGAATATATCATGGCCATAATTGACACACACCTTAAGGATCAACCCTAGAAGATGTATTTTGATGGTTCATTCAATGTACATGGATTAGGGGTAGGCCTATTGTTTATCACACCATAGGGGGATCTAATCCCTAAATCATTCAGAATCATCTTTCCTTGTACAAATAGCATGGCTGAGTATGAAGCACTTGTTGTAATACTTTGATAAGTAGTGCATTGGAATATATCTCATCTCTAAGTTTATGGTGATTCTTAGTTAATCATCAATCAGGTTATAGATCATTTCTAGACCAAAGATGACAAGCTAGTTCCATATAAAGCCATAGTTGACACTCTTAAACAATAAATTACCAACATTTAGTTTGAGCATATACTGAGGGTTAGTAACAAAATTGTAGATGCCATATCTATTATTAGTTCTCTAATTTGACAAATAAACAAAGCTAGAGAGTACCAATTCCTCATTGAGAGTTTATTAAGACCAGCTCATGAACCTTCCACTATTGCCATGATTTGTGATATTTTTGGTCCTAATTATACCTAGTACTTAAACCTTTACAACTACCTTCATGACCAAGTCTTACCACCTAACCTATCTCAAAAACAAACCAAAGCCTTCATTCATCATTCTACTTAGTATATTCTACTTGGATCCACCCTTTACCATCATAGTTTTGATGGAACTCTACTTCATTGTTTAAATTTGGCAGAGTCTAAATTAGTGTTAAGAGAAGTTCATGAAGGAGTATGTGGATCCCATTCTAGTGGGCCAGTCTTATCCAAAATCCTCTTATGTATAGGTTATTATTGGCCCATAATGGATGTAGATGCCACTGCATATGTAAAGAAGTGTGACAAATGTCAAAGGAATGCTAATTTGATTCATGCCCTATAAAAAACTTTGAAACTAATGTTGACACCATGTTCATTTTCTACATGGGGACTTGACCTCATTGGGAAGATTAACCCCACTTCATCTAATAATGATAAACATATCCTTACTACCATTAAATATTTCACTAAGTGGGTTGAAGCTATACCCCTCACGTGACTGAAAAACAAATTTATAAATTCATCTTCAACCATCTCATCTATCGCTACAGTATTCCTTCTAACATTATATCTGATAATGGAAGATCATTCAAGAACAAGGAGGTAGACTAGTTATGTACTGAATATAATATCACATAACATTTTTCTACAACATATTACCCTCAAGGTAATGGCTAGGTTGAGGCATCCAACAAAACTATTGTCAATATTCTAAAAAAGATTATTAATGAAAAACAAACCAAAGCCTTCATTCATCATTCTACTCAGTATATGCTACTTGGATCCACCCTTTACCATCATATTTTTGATGGAACTCTGCTTCATTGTTTAAATTTTGCAGAGTCTAAATTAGCGTTAAGAGAAGTTCATGAAGGAGTATGTGGAGCCCATTCTAGTGGGCCAGTCCTATCCAAAATCCTCTTATGTATTTGTTATTATTGGCCCATAATGGATGTAGATACCACTGCATATGTAAAGAAGTGTGACAAATGTCAATGGAATGCTAATTTGATTCATGCCTTATAAAAAACTTTGAAACTAATGTTGACACCATGGCCATTTTCTACATGGAGACTTGACCTCATTAGGAATATTAACTCCACTTCATCTGATAATGATAAACATATCCTTACCACCACTAAATATTTCACTAAGTGGGTTGAAGCTATACCCCTCACATGTCTAGAAAACAAATTTATAAATTCATCTTCAACCATCTCATCTGTTGCTATGGTATTCCTTCTAAAATTATATCTGATAATGGAAGATCATTCAAGAACAAGGATGTAGACTAGTTATGTATTGAATATAATATCACACAGCATTTTTCTACAACATATTACCCTCAAGGTAATGGCCAGGTTGAGGCATCTAACAAAACCATTGTCAATATTCTAAAAAATATTGTTAATGATGTCAGTCATGATTAACACCTCTAGATATTCCCTATACTTTGGGCCTACCATACCAATCATCTTACCCCCATAGGAGCCACTCCATACTCACTTGTTTATGGTACTAAAGCCATCCTTCCCTTTAAGGTTGAATTGCCTTCACTATGCACCTCTTTTAATCATGTCCTAGATAATCATGACTATCAAGTAGCTTGCCTATAAGAGCTATACCTACTTGATGAGAAATGCACGGTCATTCTCAACAATCTTCAAGCATATCAAAATTGATTCAAAGGCCACTATAATTGGCATGTGAAGAATAGAACATTTTAACTTGGTGATTTTGTTCTTAAAAAAACTAAAAGAATACAATGGCTAAGAAGAAACATAAAGGGAAATTCAAACCCAACTAGATAGGGCCTTTCATCATCACTGTAGATTATAGATCAGGAGCATACAGGCTTGCCACACCAGATAAAGAGGTACTTATAGAGCTAATGAATATTATTCATCTCAAGTGATACTATGCTTAAAGTGCTAAGGTGTATTGTCTATAAGGACCATTTTAGTTATGCCTTTTTGTCACTATTATTCTTTGTAAAAACACCATCCTTATTCATCCTCTTTACCATTTCCACTTTCCATTTTTGACCTACCAGCCCCATGTGTTCTACAACCTAGCCCATTTGACCTTGGTTTTTGTCATCTATTCTATATTTTTAGCATCAAGGTATCTGATCTATTTCATCATTTGATTTAAGGAATTCAAATAGAGATCATATTTTGGGGCAATGTGATATAAGTTTTGGTAGTTACATCTTTAATTTTTTATTCTTTCTTGCAACTAGTCTTGTTGTTAATTATAACCACCTTTAGGAAAATTAATACCTTTGATCTATGTTGTTATATCCTAGTTATAACTACCTATGGGAAAACTAGGGGAAATATTAAGCCTTAATGTACCAACTTGCCACTTCCTATGTCATACTATACCTTTCTACCAATTGTACCTATTTCATTTGAATTGACTACTACACTAGTTAAATTCTTCTACTATAAAGGTGAAACTACATTGACTAGAGGTCTTACTCTGGGACTATGTAGGCAGTGCTTAATACTTGTTGAGGTCAACTTAGTCACCATTTTACCCATGCTCTCACCATTTTTTGAGCACCCTAAGCCACACTCTTTCCATTTTATGAGCAACTTTAGTTTAAATTCTCTTACCATTTTATGAGAAACCTTCATTTAAATGCTCTCACTATTTTGTGAGCTTGAACCATTTAGTGTCTCATCATTCTTGATTAAGTTGAGACACTTATAAAAACATTTAAAAAATCATTATAAAAGCACAAAAACATTGACCACTTCTTTGCCTTAAGGATTCTGGAAACCCTTACTAAGTTACAAGCAAATCACTTGTCATTTAGTTTCACCATCCTTTTTGACCTCTTTCTCTCATGCACTTGATATTTTTCAAGACCATTCCTATTCATATATCACATATTCTATGTGTTTCCTTTAGTTATGATATTCTTCCCATTCCCTGGGAGAACTACATTTGGCCTAAAGTTTTTTATTAGATATTACATCCATGGAACTATGTAGGTAGCATCCACTTGCCTAGTGCATATGGAGCTATCTCAGCCACCCCCTTCCTTTTCTTTTATTCCCCCATTTAGTTCATTTTTTAAGTTGTCATCTATTTTCTAGGGGCAATGTTCGTAGGGTTCTTATTATGTTATTTGTTTGTTTATTTATGCTTTTTTAATTTGTTTGTCTACTTGTTTGCTTTCAACATTGTTGCCTTGATTCAATTTATGTGTGTTCATTGGGTGATTCCTTACCCACACTTACACTTGAATCCATCCATATTCATATGTTTACTTTGTCATCAAGGTTTTTATCATTGGTGCATTGTTTTCTATTGAGTATTGGATTACAAGAGTTAGTCTTTATGCATATTTTCACCAAGTCTTTATGGTGTTCTATCATGAAGCCTACCATCACATGCTAAAACAAACCTCAGATTTAGGAAGTCTATTTAGTAATGACAAAATCTCTTCATCACTGACATCTTGATTCACTCCTAATCATATCCCAAATAGAGTAATTAAACATGAAATAATTTCAACTTTTATTAGTTTAAATGAGCATCTTCCTACTAGTAGGTTATTCTAATTCATCATTACCCTCTATGTTAAGTTATCATCATCTTCAGCCAAGTTTATCATGTTTTCCATAATCGAGGTTCAATGATTATAACCGCTTATGGGCATTTCATTGCACACCATCCCACCTACATTTCTTAATGATTATAACCACCTTTGGGTAAATCACTGTACACCATCCCACTTACATTCTCAATGATTTTGACTAATTTTTTAAAATATCATTATGTTTTCACCCCATCATCTTTCCTTTCTTTGGTCCCCTCATTTTGCTTCTTTCTTTATGAGGTATCGTTTGTCAACCTCCTTGTGCCAACTATTCCCTCGAGGGGGCATTATATAGTTAGTTTATCATCATGACAATTATAGGCATACATGACCTTTTCATTCTTTGAGAAGACATTATTATGCTTATAGTTTACAATGTCTTACCAAATAGGGGCAAACTATGGACACCTAAAATTGGCCACCTATAACCCCTAATTAGGCTTTTGGCTAATTTACACCCAAAATACATAATTTGGCCTAAAAACACTAAAACATGCAAAAGATGCAAAAATGACATATTCAAGTGCCAATTTTAGCCAAGGTGTCACTAAATGGGGTAATGCAATTTATGGGCTAGCTAACTTTGATTAGATCATTCTGAATCAAAATGTCAAATTTACACTTGGGTGCTCTAGATTGTGCTTCCCTATCAAATATTTTACACAAGACATGTGCCTTTGTTATTTTTTTTGGTAACATCCTAAATGGGAATATGGTTCTAATGCATCTGACATGCTTCTAATTCCATTCTAGTCAAATTTTGGACCAATAACAAGACATTTTGATCAATTTGAGTAATTTGTGCATAAAGTGCTTAATCATGCTTAAGAGTTAATTAACCCAAATCAAGGCCTAATTAATAAATCCATGGAAACTTCTTGAATAATTTTTTTTAGAAATGAATATTGAATATTTGCATCATCAAGTGACTTGATTTCTTGGGAAGACATCCCTAGGCCATAAATGCCACAAATATCATGATTCATGCCTCCCATGCCTCATCAATGCCTTCCATGATGCCCTCCATGCCTCTTAATTGCCCCTTATTAAAATTCCATGATGAGGATGATTAAAAATTTAATTCTAAAAATTGAATTAATCCTCAACCACACATCTCAATCTTGAGATGGATTGTTGAGGTTGATTCTGATCAAATATAAAAATCTATAAATAAGAGGCCTCATAACATCATTTATAAGCTTGAATATTTCAAAGTTATAATGTAGGATTGGTTCCAAAAAATTAAATAAACTAGTGTTACCATGCCAAATTGATTCTAAGCCAAGCCAATCCATAAGCCGAAGGTGCCAAAGAGAGATGGAGGTATCCAAGCTTCCATTGCTAAGGACTTCATGAGCACAAGTTGAGCAAGCCACTACTACAAATGCATTTTGAGCATCCAAGGAAGATGAATAAATTCTTGTATTTGATTCCTTAATTTTTTTTTGTGTTTGTATTTATTTTTGTTAACTAAACCCTCACTAGTGTCTAGGCCTAGAGATATTATGCTATTAGTGTGTTTATTTCATTTTGTTTTCATTTTGAAACTAACACCATACTAACCATCCTCTCTTGATTCAAATTCATAGATCACAAATTTGAGCATGCTTGTAAACTGGAATGTGCCATTGCCATAACGTCTAATCATGAATCAATTTCCACTAACACATGTTGCCCCTAATTAGAAATTAGGATCCCTCAATCCATCTAGTAATGAAGCAATCCCTTAGCCTATAATCAAGCTTTAGTTTTGGTTACAACCAATAATACATATAATTCTCCCCAATATTCAACTAAACTTGAATTACACGTAATTCAAAGAATGATCCAAAGATTGAGCAATGATTTTATAAATTTATAAAAATAAGAAGGTAACTTAATTAGTGGCAATCCAACCCCAAACTTCACTTACCAACTCAATTTTAGACCTTTCAATACAGTTGGTAAACAACCTAAGGCTTCTTCCAATAAGCTTCCTTAGATTAACATTATGGATTTTACTTTGCCTAATTGGTGTCATGTTTAGAAAACCAGCCAATACAGAGAACTTGACTATGTTGAGTTTTTTTATCCTTTGATATTCTTCAAAAATAAATTGATGAATATGAAGTTGTCCCAAAGGATTAGAATACTTCAAATAATTATGAAATTTATAGTTCATCAAAATCTTCTAGCATAGCCATGGTCTTAAAAACATTAGACTTCCCTAATGTAGAATACAATGAGACTCAAGATAACATCGATGATATTCAATATTTATAATAATATCAAAGAGTAAATTATACTCTTAGGAGTAGATCGCAATAACCTTTGACTACCTCAACACCACTAGATCCTAAGGCTAGAAATGATCCACTAGCCTTGAAAACCAAGTGACAACCAACCATCTATTAGTAAAACTAGTTATAATATTGTTGAGCACATGAATAAGATTAAATGAAACATGAATCTTCATGAATTATCCAAAATCATAGAACAAATGAATTTACTTCTTAAGTCTCTCATAGATAAGAGTGGTCACTCAAAACAAAATATCCCAACCAATACCAATGTAGTAATTCATAATACTAGAGCTGAAGTTCTACCATTCTTACTTACAATCAAAAATTTTGGTTAGAATCTCTTTAATTGTCTTATAGATTCTAGTGCATCAGCTAGTGTTATGCCTATAGGTGTTTATAATAAACTAGGATTGGTACCGGTGAAATCAGACAAGATGGTTGTACAATTAGATAATTCTAAATTCATATTTGTTAGTGATTTATTAAATGTTTATATGTAATTGTAAGTTGAGATAAGAGTGTACCAGTTCATAGATATACAATTAGTTAAGATACCTAAAGCATATGTCATGCTACTAACTATATATTGTTCAAGATCACTCAATGGTTACACGGTGACAAATTTTTCCCACATGTGGTAGGCATGGAGAGGAGTGGAAAATCAAATTAGAAATGACAAAGAACCATGAATGAATTTGATTACAACAAAGTATAATGCTATCAATGAAAATTTTAACTTCATTGATACAGAAGTAGGAGTCTATACCTTGTCAACCAAACTAAAGAAGAAAATAACTAATCATGATCATGATTTAGGTATGTGTTCATTGTATTTATATGGAGCATGATCCAAGCAAGGATTTGGATCTAGTATTATTCTCATTAATTCTAATGGTAAGAAACATGTTGTAGCTTTTAGATTGTTGATTCCTTATACTCAAAACATGAAATAATGTGACGCTTTAATTTTGGGTTTACAATTTTCACTCAAGTTTAATGTCTATCAATGAAGATTCTTTAGTGATTCTGAATTGGTTGTCAATTAGGTATGTAAAAAAATTAGTGTAAACTCTCTTATTTGAAGAAATACAAATTTTGTGTTTGGGACTTGATTGAATCTTTTAGTGTTTTTAAAATTTTAATCATTCCTAGAGCTAAAAATGTAATGACTGATTCATTAGCCATTTCATCTATTAACCTTACACCATTGGATAAGATTGACTTTCTAAATTTTTTTGTTGAATTAGTTTCTTATCATGTTATGCCTAATAATGTTAAACATTTTCAAGTTTTTGATAATGATAAGAAAATTCTTGTTTTTTAATCTAACTCTAATGCTTTTGATGCATAGGTCATTGATGAATATGGAAGCTTAAATTTTGAAGAGGAAAAACAATACAATACTAATGAAGTTATTTCACTAAAATATAATCATATTCTAAAAGGCATGTTGTCACTAGAGATATTATTTGACTTGGACAACATAACAACTAAATCAGGGAAGGAGCATTGACTTAGGCAAGACACATTGATTATAAATGTGATAACTATAAATAAATTAATAAACATGGTGTTTGGGCCTAAATACACCAATGAAGAGTTGAAAACATTGAAGAAGATGTTGTTGAACTATAAATACATCATATCATGGAGTTACAATGATTTAAAAGTGTTTGATACTCATGTCATGACACATAACAATCCCCTTAAGCCTGATCAAAAACCCTTTAGGTAGCATCAAAGGCTAGTCAATCTAGTCTTGGAACCACTTATTTTGAAGGAACTCTATAATATGTTATCAATTGGAATTATTTTCCTAGTACACCATTCAATGTGGGTGGAAAATGTAGTTCTTATGAGAAAGAAAAATGAATAAATCCATCTATGTAGATTTTAGAAACCTCAATCATGTATCAAACAAAGATAATTATCCCTTGCCTTTACTTAATGAGGTCATTCAACAATTTAGTGGCTCAGATATGATGTCCTTTATAGATGGATTCTCTAGATATAACCAAATCTTAGTGGATAAAGTAGACAAAGACAAAACAACATTCACTGCTAAGTGAGGTACATATGCCTGCAACAAAATTCCATTCAGGTTACTTAATGTTGGTGATACTTTTCAATGAGCTATGGACACTAATTTTAATGGATTAATAATTGGTGCATTGTAGTATAAATGGATGAACTTAATGCATTTTCTAAATGCATATCAGATCACATCAATCATCTAGATAAAGTCTTCAAATGCTACAAAAGGTTTGGCATATCACTAAACCCTAAGAAATGTGTCTTATGTATAACATAAGGTAAGCTTCTAGGCCACATTATCACTAAACAACGTATGTCAATTGATTTTGAATGAGAACTGATATTTATAAGATTCATCTACCAAATAGTAAAAAAGAGATCAAATAATTTTTTGGTAAAATCAATTCTACGAAATTTTATTTCTAGTATTGTCGAAATCACTAAACCTCTAAATGCCATGTTAGAATAGGGAGCTAAGATAGAATGGGATACTTATTCAAAGAGGGTGTTTCAAGAAATTAAGGATTCAATCATGTAAGCTCTTGTGTTGGTTAGCCCACACTATGCTAAAGACTTCTATCTTTACTCCTTTTCTTTTGATCATATAATTTTAACTATGTTAACTCAAATATTTGAAGGTAGAGAACACCCCATAACATTTATGAGCATGAATTTTAAATAATTTAAACTAAATTACCCTACTATTTATAAAAAAATCCCTATGCATTGGTAAAGGCAGTCAAAAAATTTCAACATTACATATTAATAAATTTAGTACATGCCATAGTTCTAGACCCTGTAGTTAAGAAAATGCTATGACATAATGAACTGGGTGAAAGAAGAGGATTTTGGGTTGCTAAAATTTAGGAGTATGACATCGACTTGAAACCTAAAAAATTATTACATGGTCAAGGTTTGTCTAAGTTGATTTCAAAATTTGATCCTAGTATTTACATTTCAAAAGTTGACTAGACAGAAGTTTAATATATTCCATATTATGATTCCATTATTCATTTCTTGTTTTATGAAAAGTCACCAACTCATTTTGATAAGACATAGAGAAGAGAACTAATGATAAAATATTCACACTATATGTTAAAAATATGAGTGTTGTACCATAGGAATCATTAGGGAATTTACTTGAGATTTTTATCTAAGCAAGAAACACAAAATATTATGAACTCATTTCATGATAAAGTGGCCATCCTTATGGGAATGTCACAACTCACGTAATTCTCAAGGATATATATTATTGGTGAACATTGTTCAAATATGTTTATGAACATGTGAGGAATTATCATTCATGACAAATCTTTGACAAGAGGGAAACTCATGCTCCCATTCTACTACAACTAGTGACAAAGGAATGTCCCTTTGCCCAGTGGGGATTAGACTTCATTGGAGTCATTAATTAGTCACAATTTTATTCTCACCACCATTGACTATTGTACTAGGTGGATTGAAGTTAAATCAATAAGGAATAGTTCAATTGAAGAAGTCATTACATTTATAAAAGTATTTATGTAATAAGATTTGGAACTCTTTTAACACTTATTAGTGACAATGAACCTGCCTTCCAATCAGTTGAGATGAATGAGTGGGCATACCAAAATGGGATCACACTAAAATTATATTCAAGCTATTATCCCCAAGAAAATGGTTTATTAAAATCTATTAATAATAATTTTTTGAATTCTATTAAGAAAGTAGTTGATTAGAATCCACGTAGTTGGCATGTGCTACTCAAATATGCCTTATGGGCTGATAGAATAAGGCATAAAAAGAGTTTAAATAGTTATCCTTTCTTACTTGTCTATACAGTAGAGCCAATTTTATTGATTCAACTCAAAAATTCCACTTATAAGTTCATACAAGAATATATGGAAGCAGAGCTAGGAATTCAATCAAGACTATTAGATTTAATTCAATTAGAAGATAAATGGAATGAGGCTTTGTAAATTTTTAGCAAATATAAGGCTACTATGAAAATATGGTTTGATCAAAAATCATAAGTGAAAACCTTCTATATTTTATATTTGTTCTTGTTATGGGATATATCCCATGAAAGAAATGGCCAACATGTTAAATTTAGTCCTTTGTAGATTGATCCTTACCAAATATCTAAGCTTTTAAGATAAATGCATTCATCATGAGAGATATCTAGGGCAAGGACTTGACACTACCAGTTAACAAATAATAATTGAAGCATTAATTCATGGATACTCCACCAAATGTCATTTATAAGTGAATATTTTATAGTTCCTTCATTTAGGGTAAGTGCACAGAGTTGGGGAACAATTCTATGGACATTTTTTGGTAACATTATCATGGTATTTAAATTATGGCTTAGTAGTTATCGATCCATAACATGAACACATTATTAAAAAATGTAAAAACATTATTTAAAAAAATAACACGATCACATTATTATTGTTTTCAATAATGCGATCATGTTAATAACATGATCATGTGACCTGTGTATTAAAAAAAATAAAAACTGAAATCTAAATGTAAAATTTCTCATTTTACATTAAATCTTTCTTTGTTTCCTATGCGATTCCATTCTATGATCACGCTTTGGGCAAGAGAGGATAAATCTTGTCATAATTCATCCCAAAAATTTTCTAATTGACGATGCCACCACATAAAAGAGGTAAGTAAAAAATTACACTTATTGATCCTAAATTTTAGTATTTTTTTGTTATTTTCATTATTTAATTGGTAATTTATTTGTTTTGGATATCCCATCTTGATAACCCTCTTTTTATTCTACCTAACACTCCAAAAAATCCTCTTGTTCCTCCTCCTAACCCTCCACCTTACCCTCCTACAGTTACACAAAATTCCCTAAGTAGTTAGGAGAGTCTAGTTGACCACATTGTGGGAAATAAAATTTAAATTGAAGAATTAATTGGGAGAATCAGGGATGCCACTTCCACCAACACCCACTACACCTATCTATACAATTCCCTAGGGATATTATTTGGTCAAATTGATTATATAATGAGTCAAATTGATAGATGGGATTCATATTAGGATAGTTATAGGGTTTATTATGCTAAGAAATTGTCAGCACTTGAGGTCACAAATAAAGACATATCCAAATTCTCCATTTATGCCTTATTCATTAACCCATCCACCAATGTACCATTTTTGGTAACTACTAAACATTTTCCAATCCATCATTGCCAACATAATTTAATCACAACCAAATTTTTGGACTGATGGTGGATAGTGTTTGATTATCCACTATGTAAAAACCTAGAGGTCCTATTATATTTTTTGAGGAAACTCTACAATGAGTTTGTCCTCAATGAGATTTAGAACTATTTTGATTATAGTGAGATTCAGGGCCAAGGGAAATGCTCTGTACAAGATCAACCATGTGAACATAATGCACCAGATCAATCTGCAATGATCCATATCCAAAATCCACTTAAGCTTGAGATACCCTCTATAGTTTATCAGGTCATGGAGATTGACACTATATATGTACTTAGTTTTCTCACTAATACACTCATTCATCATATGAGTATGCTCTCACAAACTGATGTTATAGATACTCCACCTAGTATGCATACCCTACCCCACCCTTGCAATTATTTTAGAGCTATGTGCACTAGACCTTTTGATGATGATGACACTCATGGTTCATAGGGCTTAGATAATATACTTATGAGTGATGAGTTTTTAGCATGCATATTTGGTGTGCAGACATCAACCACTACACAGATGTAGGTATATTTTATATAAATGTCATGTTAAATTTTAGTTATATTTTTAAATTTAATTTAGCTAATAATTAATTTACATAGAAAATTAATTTTATATATATATATATCATTTTTTATGTCCCAAGAGGTGATGATGTCTTCATCATCATAGTCAATATTTATACCATTTAATTTGATGTAGCCATTATTTTAATTTTTGGATCCAGTTGTTGGCCCATCCATTATTGCATCTATCTCTATTAGGATGACACCTTTTACTTATATAGAGGTAAAATTTTTAGTTAATCTTATGTTTTATGTACATTTAATATATGTATATTTGCCTTATAAGTTTAAGTTAAATTTATCTACCAAGGATCTTGATGTAGAGGTTATAAAAAACTTCCCTAATATGGTTGGAAACACACAATTAACTTTTCCAAATACCAAGATCTGATCTTTTCTTTTCCTTCTTTGTCTTCTATCTTCAACCTCTTTATCTCTTTGATCACTTTGCATTTACTAGGTCTTTCTTTTTCATGCTTATCTACTCAATGGATCTTAAGCCTCCTTGTATTCACTTAATCATCCTTCTCTACTTTAATTCATTTTAATAATCAAATACCTCTATAAAATTTCCTTTTAACATCAACGTCCTGAGTTCATACTCTATTTTCATGTTCTCTCTGTTTATCCTTGCTCTATTATTGATAATATTATTATGTGTTTACATAGTTATGCATGATAATTTTATTTTTTCCTTAAAAAATACTCATAATACCATCTACCTACTCAATTACATCTCATTTCATGCATCCAACCATTCCATACAACCCCCAAGATTCAACTCTTCACTTAACTCTTCTTTCCTCTTTAACACCTTCCTTCTACTAACCTTTTTTTTAGGTAGTCTCCTTGTTCTAATTAAACTAAAAAGATCCCAAAAAAACCAAACCTACATTAAGATACCCTTTTACATTACATAGCTCCACACAAACTTCCATAATTTAAATCTCTTTGGAGATCACCTAACTTAACACCCCTTAGGACTAATTAGGTTTCCTAGGCCTAATTCAAGGCTACTGACTATGAAACCATACCATATGGACTCAAATAAACTTTAAAACTTCAAAATACTCTTCCTCCTATATAAATAAACATGTCCACAAATTTTAATGACTTTTCATTAGTTAAATCACTTATTATCTCATTTTTTAGTTTCAAACCCTAACTTGTGTTGTCTCAGTCCTACACCTACCCGAAAGGATAATAAATGATTAGAATGACATTTTGACCCTGATAAAAGCTTATAATTATTGAAATGGCTTTGACCTTACCCCACACATCTTATAAAACTATTACTTTCCCTTTCTCAATATTATATCATTCCTAACATGTAGTTTTATTGAATTTTGTATCCCTCCAACTTGAATATGTCAACAAATAGGACAAAATGAACCCTTAAAAACCTTTAAATTCATTTGATAAAAATTAAAATAATCACACACATGTAAAAATATTATCCCACAACATTCACAATACCTTAGATTCTTAGCTCTATTTCCAATAACTCTATATAGTCTTTCTTTATGATTATGCAAACTCAGAATTGTTACTAATTGGATTGTACATAGTCTTCCCTTGTCTTTTGAATTTTATAAATAGTATTAATAATTTAAATTTGTTTAAATTAATTTATATCTTATATCCCTTAATCATATTTCAATAATTTATAATGACACTTTAAACTGAATATGTTCTCTTCTTTCTGACTGTCCCTAAAGATAGAGTATTGAAACTTGGGTTTCACCACTTTGAACCTGTATACTACTGACTTGAATCTTCTCTAAATATAGATATGAACACCATAGTATTTGTCATAAATTTATAGAAACTCATTTACATTTTACTCTTTCTAAATAAGTTTTAGCAACCTCCACTCTGGCTATGTGTTAGCAGGGTTACTTCTACTTTCCTACACACTACGCATAACAACTCATGAAATCCATAGGGAGTAAGATCATATAATATATCAATATATAAGGATAGAAATAATCATGTTCTATCATAATGTATAATTTATATTTTTATAAAATAATAAATAAACTAACTTTATATTTGTGTACTTATCAAATCACACATTGCATTCATTTTTTACAATAAGGGCAAAGTTCTTGATATGTCTCTTATTCCTTTTCCGTCACTAACTCTACATTAACAAAGTGATACTATTATTTACACATCCTTATCTTCCACTCACACTTATTACATGTATTAAATTTTTTATATTACCTCCAATATGCAAACTACTTATTATTCTTGGCCATTGCACATTGCATGGCAGTTACACTTCCATGATTCTTGGTTTACATTATATTTTCATGATATGCACGTTGAAATACCACTACACACACATATATGACTCATATATAATCCATTTTACAAACATTTATCATCATTTACATATCTCATCAACCCACACTAACACTAGTTATAAATTCAAATCCCACATTTGGTAGGAAAACGTAATATGACTTCAAATTCAAATTCTAAGAAATTCTATGAATTATAACCATAGTAGAAACTTACTATAATACCTATATCACCTTAATCAATCCAAAATTAGGAAAATTAAAGATTCCCCTACATTAAATCTCAAAGTTTAAGTGCATTACTATTAAATACACTCTTGGTTTAATATTTAAGAGAAAAATTTGCCATATATATCTTTTATACTTTATAGAAAAGTGAAACCTTGTTTACATGAATAGTTTATGGCTCAAGTAGACACTTCTCCATCACTTTGAGCTGATATATACATAGGCATTGCTTCTCTAATGTCATTTTCACAGGCACTGATAGAGGTATATATTAACTTTTAATTTTCAATTATACAAATAGACTTGTTTTAATAATTTTACTACATACTTGGGGCAAATATAACTTATGTGAATGTATTGTGTATGCAGGGTTGTCTTATGACATCTAATAGTCTCAATCAAATGATTATTATGGAAAATTTTCATGTTTATTCCCTATTTTAGATGCCTATTCAAATCGCTGATCTTATCACTAACTTATTTAAGTGTCAAAAATAGATTGAGAAGGACCACAAGCTTGCAGTAAATGCATGTTTAATTGATTTTTTACTATAGTTTAAAATTAATTTATTAATAATTAGTTGAATGTATTTTATGTTAATTTTTTAATAATACTTATATTTGAATAGGTTCAGCTACAATTGAGTTATGAGCATAGGATCCACAGTCAGACCTTGGAGCAATCCAAGGCATTAAAGGGATCTCCATCTACCAACAGGGCATCCCAAGGAGAGTATTTTTTGAGGAAGGCAAAGAGAGGGAAGATATTTGATTAATAGGATTTATTACATGATATTTTATTTTTTGTATGCCTATATGGAAATTTATGCATTTTTGGCATTGGATATGCATATATGACATTCACCCAACATTAGATACTATATTGTTATATGTAATTATTTGTATGGCTATCATGGCAATCTATGTATTATTGGCATTGTACACATGTGCCTATATGATTTAATTAGAGTTTTCATCTGAATTATGTAATTTATATTTAGTTTTAATTTAAAATGTTATTGTATAGTGTTGTTTTGATCTTCCAAACTATTATCTATCAGATCTTGTATTTAATGTTGTACATAAATGATGATTAAAAATTTGTTCTTTTAAATTCTATAAATCTTGAATAGATAAACCCACCACCCATTACAGCCTCAAGAATTCCCTTTCTAATACAATAAAAATGCAATTTTTTGTCCTAAGTTCAAACATGCTTAAAATGAAACTTGTAAGTCATTTATGTGAACTGTTAAATCCCTCCCCTGCCTCTTTAAGCCCTTTAATCACACCCCAAAGCACTTAGGTGGAACCTTTGAGAGAAATCCATTGTAAAAGTTACAGTGATAGGTCAAAAAATGTAACTTTTTGTTATTTAACAAGCAACTTATTGATCTCTAATTATCATTTTCCTACCTTTGGGATCTCCACCTAAGAATATATCACTTCGATCATGTCTAGATAGCCAAATTACATGTTATCACATTGCCATGACATTAAAATCCACCCAGAAGTGCATTTTCATACCATTCAAAAGCTTCTCTTATCTTGAAGAATATAGAATTATCTATTGATAATGTCAACCACATGAAGGTGGAAGCTTATCTAGCACCACTAACCTACAAAAAATTATTAGTAAGTAATGAAAAATAAAATTCCTATGTACTACATAGAAAATAAAAACATTTGGTAAATTGATTATATCTACAATTGAAAAGTCAACATACCTACATATTTCAATCTAATAAACCACTATGATCTACTCTAACCTTGATAGTATCAAAAATAACTTCATGGTCTGACTCCTGAACTTTCCATAGTTTCCTATTTAATGGCCTCCCATGATATTTTTGTAATTGAATATTCATTGCATGAATCAAATTTGAATAGTGTAATATCTTCTTATATGTTTAAAACTCTTCAAACAACCATTGATATAATTTTTTATAAGATATCATTGAAACCAATTTCCAGTGACTACCACTGACCCAGTGGGATAGTCAATGTTTTCTCCATATATAATTGGGGAAGTCATTTTTTTCTTTTTATCTACACATCGACACAAGTATTAATCAATGCCCTCTTCATTTTTATCATCTGTAATAACTAAAAAAACATGTCTTATATCATAAAAACCCATTTTTAGTGACAATATGAAGATATATAATAAAAATAAATTTTATATAATGAAAATATTCTACATGGATGCACTAGATCAGATATACATGGTCAAAGTCATCTGATGATGTCATATTTTTAAGTTGAAATGTTGTTGGAACCTAATATGTGTTGATTATAGTTAGAGGCTTGGAACTCCAATCATCTACCCACTCTTGTGACTCACACTCATTCTAGATAGAGTCCACACATGTAGAATAGAAACATTCCAAGTGTCTCATATGAACAGTTCAAGAACTTACATTTGAGATATGAAATGAGTGGAGGTCACTTAAACCCATTAGATTCATAAAATCCTCATACTTTTCTATGTTTTATTCTTCCATTAACTAGAAATGTCTATGAAAAATATAATTTGGTTTAGCACCATGACACATGTTCTCATTACACCATTCAACCATGGTTTTTACATTTGTCAAATGAACACTCTCTTAAAATTTTAACTCCTCCCTTAGAATATTTATTTTTACACATGCTCCAACACCATCATGCTACCATTTTCCATGGTTAAACTCATTGAAACTCTAAATGTGTTCTACACAAATGGTAACATGAATCTTAATCAACCAACAAAACATCTAAACATTTTTGAATTGTGATGTGTAATTGTTTGACCAAATGTAATGTTGATTGGAATTAATGTTCCTCTGACTCAACTATTCATCGATCATCTCTAATATATCAATAGTACTCACTTAATATGTTTTGTTGTTACTCTATATTATTAGGTGCATGTATGAATCCTATTTTCATGAAATATGACAACTTGTGATGAGTTGTAATATTGTGATTGAACTTCCATTTGGAGTTTGAATGTGTAATTTTTAGTAAAGTTAACTAATGAAATAATAAAACCATGTGGGAATGTATCCTTTATTATCTTGAAATATTCATCCAACCATCTAGCCCTATGTGTGTGCCTTACATACTCATAAATAATTTTCTCCCTAAATTTGACAAAAATTCAAAAATATGTATCTTTTTTGTAACAAGCTTATACCTTTTAGATTTTTTTCCATCTTTTACTTGATAATCCACTTATTTATATTTGCTTACACCACCTAATTCTTATCTAATTACACTTTTAATCTCCTCATGGATACATTTTTTAAATTTGGCAATCCACCAAAAATGTTACAATTTCCATTTAAACATGATTTGTTATAAAATAATTATCCATCTAGTCTTTTGTAAAAGATAGTTGGAATAAATTCCATGGCTGATTTTGGTGGCAATTCAATGCCACACTCTTTAAAAAAAAATTTATTATGCAAATTAAAAATAATATGGTGAAAAACATCATATTTCATTGAAAATTCAACATGTTGCCTACAAAAAGTGGTGTGTATGATTTATTTTTACATAAAAAGGTTTGGCCATGTCAAAATATCTTTGAAAAATAGAAATTTGTGGATGTTTTTCCAAAAATTTAGAGTAAAATTATGTTTGATTCATATCCAATAAATTTTTTGGATTTAGTTCATGGTTATGAGAACCAACTCTTCTTTTCACTACATCTCTTGCATTGGGCAAAACTCTTATATTGTCTTTCCAAAATTAAGCGAGTAACTCTTTGAGAGTATTAGCTATAACCTTGTCTTTTGGTGGAAGTATTATAGAGAATGACCAGATCTCATTGATATTAGGTTCATTAAGTCTTTCACGTCTTTTAATTACTTTCATTAATGCTTTTATGTTTATATTAAGTGTTCAGTTTTTTTGAAACCATTCATTTTTTACTTATTTGGTTACTGCATAAGTTGTAAGTGTACATCAAGAAACATTATAATATTGGGTGCATGATGTTAGGCCAATAGTATGATATGCATCATGTATATTTTCAACAATTTCATTATTTTCATCATCCATGTTAGATGTTCTTAGTCCTAACATGTACATTATAGGTCTCATCTCAATAAATTTTATCAATGAAATAAATAATTAACATCTTTGACTATCATAATCAAAATTTAGAAAGAAACTAAACCAAATATTTTGAACCAGTCTTCTTGAATGGCAATTAGACATTTTTTTATGCATTGGTTCTAAAATATCTTCATCGACTTCAATTAAGTACTTGTCTTTTCTATGCACAATTCTTAGAGGTGTTGTTAATGGTGGAATTTGTTGAGTGATTGTTTTAAAATCATTATTAATTTCATTGTTTAGAGGTGGGTTGACATTTTATTCATTGTTTATTTCTTCATGGGGTGAAGCATCATACATAGACTCATCATTCACAAAATCAAAAACTTAGAACTTAGAATGTAAACTTCCAACATTATCTAATTAATTATTGTTAATTTCATTATTATTCATTTTATTATGGTCAATTTAATCATTATTCAATTCATTATAGTCAATTTCATCATTTTTTAATTCATTATTATCAATTGGCTCATTATCTATGACATTTGGCTCATCAGGATTAGGGTTTGTACCTTGTCTACCTTGAAGTTTTTGCATTTGTATCTTTTGTTTCTCTCTCAAATATTCTAATTCCTCTGGTGTTTTTTTATTCAACATCTTCCTCTTCCTTGAACATGATCCATCACCCATTAATGACAATTGACAACTTTTCAAAGGTGGGGTGAAAAATAAACAGGTCTCATAAGTCTCATAGAGAATGTTTGTTGGGATAGAATTCTCGATTTGGGTTAAAAATAGAAGTTGAAAAGTGAGATTAGTCTATAATAATAATAATAATAATAATAATAATAATAATAATAATAATAATACTAGGTTCTGCTTCAACATAGACATTGAGAAGTGAGTTTTGTGTATATTAAGAATAATGCAGTCACATTATGAAATAATGAAATCACATTATTCTTAATACTAGGTTTTGTTTGAACATAGACATTGAGAAATGAGTTTTGTTTATATTAGTAATAATTTGATTGCATAATTTAATAAAGTGATCACATTATTCAATGTGCGATTGCATTATTCTTAATACTTGATTGGGAATAAACATAGACATTAAAAAGTGATTTTTATCTATATTAAGAATAATGTGATCATGTTATTTAATAACATGATCACATTATACTTCATATAGATTAGGAATTAAGGATTAAGGCATTAGTGCATAGGGTTTAGGGATTAGGTATTATGTCATTAGGGATTAGGGCTTACCATTTATGTTTTAGGGTTTAGGTATTAGGGATTATAACATGTAAGGTTTACATTTAAGGGTGTATATAAGGTCTAATCACTCTATGCCATGTGAACCTAATTATTACTACAAAGGATGTTAACTACAACTAAATCAATTGGTAAATAAATAAAGTTTATGGTTTATAATTTAGGGTATAGTGTTTAGTGTTTAAGATATAGGTCTTAGGTTTAGGGTACATAGTCTCAATATCAAAGATAACTCTTAGTCTATATGATGTTAATTTGGTCTAAAGTGACTAGTTTAGGGTTTAAAGAGTTTATATTTATGGTTTAGAGTTTAGGGATTAGTAACTTTAAGTATTAGGGATTAGGGTATAGGTTTTAGGGTATATAAGGTGTAATTGTGAAGGCAATTGGGGTAAATATGAGATCCTTGAACCTAGATCTATGAGTAAAGAATGTGATTTTGGGCTCAATTAGCCCCCAAATCATCATAAATTAAGCCAATTAAGTCAATTGTGGTTTAATGAGTGATGTTAGCTTGATAAAGTTCATCCCTTTGAACTTGATTCTTGTTATATTTAAGGATGTTAATTGGGGCTAAATTTATTAGTTTAGGGTTTAGGGACTACAATTTAAATGGTTTGGGGTTTATGGATTATGGATTATGGCTTAAGGTAAATGGTACATAGGGTTTAGCCTTTAATTTAAATGGTAAATGGTTTAGGGTTTAAGATATTGAATATAGGGTTCAATCACTAAGGTAATTGAAGAAAATTTGAGTTGCTTGTTCACCTATTTATGACAATTACCTTCATATTTGCATTTCTAATAAAATTAGGGTTAATTAAGCCATACATAGACATTATTCTTAATACTTGGTTGGGATTAAACATAGATACTGAGTAGCAAATTTTGTCTATATTAAGAATAATGTGATTGTGTTATTTAATAATGTGATCATGTTATACTTAATATAGATTAGGGATTAAGGCATTAGTGAATAGGGTTTAGGGATTAGGGATTAGGACATTAGGAATTAGGGATTGTAATTTATGTTTTAGGGTTTAGGGATTAGGGATTAAGGTATGCAGGGTTTATTTTTAAGGGTGTATATAAGATCTAATCGTTCTATGCCATGTGAATCTAATTCTTACTACAAAGGATGTTAATTGGGACTAAATTAATTGGTAAATAGGGAAAGTTTATAGTTTATAATTTAGGTTATAGTGTTTATAATTTAAGATATAGAGCTTAGGTTAAGGGTACATAGAGTCAATCACAAAGATAATTATTAGTTTAAATGATGTTAATTTGGGCTAAATGATTAGTTTAGAGTTTAAAGAGTTTATATTTATGGTTTAGAGTTTAGGGATTAGGGATTAGGGTATAGTTTTTAGGCTATGTAAGGTACAATCATGAAGGTGATTGGGGAAAATTTGAGCTCCTTAAACCTAGATTTGTGAGTAAAGAATGTTATTTTGGGCTCAATCAACCCCCACATCATCATAGATTGGGCCAATTAAGTCAATTATGGTTTAATGAGTAATGTTATTTTGACAAAGTTCATCCATGTAAACCTAATTCTTAATATTTATAAAGGATGTTAACTAGGGATAAATTTATTAGTTTAGGGTTTATAATTTAAAGCGTTTAGGGTTTAGGGCTTATGGCTTAGCATTTAAGGTAAATGGTATAGGGTTTAGGGTTAAAGTTAAATGGTATAGTGTTTAGGGTTTAAGATATCAGATATAGGGTCTAATCATTAAGGTAATTAAAGAACATTTGTGCTTCTTATTCACCTATTTATGACAATTACCTTCATGTTTGTATTTATAATAAAAGTAGGGTCATTTAAGCCATACCTATTACATAAATTATATAATTGATTGAGCCATAAATTTGGTTTAGGGGATCAATGTTTCCCAATCATGCCCCTAATTACATAATGTGACTAATTAGATCAATTCATGATAGAATAAAACTTTTAATTTTGCCCCAAATCATATCTTGCTCTTGAAGAGGTTTAATTTGGCCTAAAATGCCTCCTTGATTAAATGAATCAACTATATGACATGAAATTAGGTTTAATTTAACTCTAAATCACATCATATATAATTTAAAATAGGGTCATGTGGATCATTTTAACCCTAATTAGTTTCATAATTAAACTAATAGACATTTGTTTTTTAATTAGCTAATGGCTTCAAGTTTATTGAGCTCAAAACCACATTCTATACATGTCAAATTTGCATATAAGTAAATAATGTTTCTTTAATTCAATAGAGATAATGAAATTGGAGATGACAAAACCCCAAATAATATTTTATAGTCATGAATTAGGTTGAATGGGCTCAAAATATCCCCAATTTACTTCAAAAACATAGCTAAATTGGTACTCCAAAGGCTAAGTTTTGGCCATAGGTTTAAAAATGTATTTTAAGGCATCTCATGATAAAATAAGTTATATTATAAGGCATGTATGTTTTTGTCTTGTAGTGGGAATTAGGGATTAGGGCTTAAATTTTAGGGTTTTATGGATTATGAGATGGATTTTAGGTTTAAAGGTGTATATAAAGTCTAATCACTATATGCCATGTGAACCTAATTCTTACTACAAAGGATGTTAATTGGGACTAAATAGATTGGTAAATAGGTAAAGTTTATGGTTTACAATTTAGGGTATAATGTTTAGGGTTTATGTTTTAGGGATTAAATTTTAATGTATATATGGTTTAGGGTACATAGGGTCAATCACAAAGATAATCGAGGATAATTTGAATCACTTGGACCCATTTGTGACTATAGAATGTGTTTTTGTCATTGTGTAGATTGAGTGAATTGGTCAAATGGGGAAATTATTCATGTGATTTAGGCCAAATTAAGCCATGTGAACTTAATTCTTAGTCTAAATGATTTTAATTTGGCTAAAAAGATTGGTTTAGGGTTTAAAGAGTTTATATTTATGGTTTAAAGTTTAGGGATTAGGAACTTTAGGGATTAGGGTATATAAGGTAGAATTTTGATAGTAATTTGGGTAAATTTAAGCTCCTTAAACCTATATCTATGAGTAAAAAATGTGATTTTGGGATTAATTAGCCCCCATATTATCGTAAATTGAACCAATTAAGTCAATTGTGGTAATGAGTGATGCAATTTTGACCAAGTTCATCCTTATAAACCTAATTATTACTATATATAAAGGATTTTAATTTTGGATAAATTTATCAGTTTAGGTTTTAGGGTCTATGATATAAAAGGTTTGGGGTTTATGGCTTATGGCTTAGGGTTTAAGGTAAATAGTACAAGGTTTAGGGTTTAAGTTAAATGGTACAGGGTTTAGGGTTTAAGATATCATATATAGGGTCCAATAACTAAGGTAATTGAAAAAAAATTGAGCTTTGTGTTCACCTATTTGTGATAATTACCTTTATGTTTACATTTTTGACAAATGTAGGGTCAGTTAAGTCATACATGTTGTATAATTGATTGAGCCATACATCTGGTTTAGGGGCTCAATTTCACCCAAATCATGCCCCTAATTACACAAATTGATTAATTAGATCAATTCATGATATAATCAAACTTAATTTTTCCCCAAATCATATATTTCTCTAGAAGGGTTTCAAATTGGCCTCAAATGCCTCCTCGATTAAATGAATCAACTCTTTGGTTAATTATATATGACACGATATTAGGGTTAATTTCGCTCCAAATCACATTGAATATATAATTTAAAATATGTTTATGTGGCTAATTTTGACCTTAATTACCTCTAAAATTTAACTAATCAACTTTTGCATTCATTAGTTGATGACTTCAAGTTTATTGAGCTCAAAACCACATTATATACATGTAAAACTTGCATATAAATAAATAATGTTTATTTGATTTAATCAAGATAATGAAATTGGAGATGATCAACCCTCAAATCACATTTTATATTCATGTAATTAGGTTGAAGGGGATCGAAATATCCCCAATTTACTTTAGATGCACATCTAGATTGCTACTCCAAAGGCTAAGTTTTGGCCTTAGGTTTAAAACATGCCTTTTATGACATCTCACGATAAAATAAGTTATATCATAAAATGTATAATGAGTTACAACTTAAAATAAATTAATTATAAGTAGTCAAGTCAACATATTAAAATGCCTAGTCAAATTTTCTTCTAATGTAAGACTCTTGTAACAAAGAGCTTGACAGATATTGGAAATAGTTGTCAATATCTAAGTGAACCTGAACGGAGGATTTTTCAGTGATGGTTGTGCGCGGAGGTGGAAGTGGCGGCCCGATGATAGGCCCCAGGAAGGAAGGAGCGATGCCTGGGGCAAGTTTGGCAGCTCAAACTGATTTCTATTCCAGTGAATGGACTAAACTAAGCAAGGTTAATGGATGCTTACTGAGGAGCCAGGATAGACCGGTTCTGATTATACCCCAAGAGATAGTCCAAGAAGATGTTGAATATCTATCTTCACATACCCTTATTTGCAAATTTTTGGGTATTAGAATCCCTGTGGCAACTTTGGAAGCCTGGATTCATCGATCCTGGGTCATTGAAGGGGATTTTGATCTCATGTTGGCAGGGAATAGCTACTTTCTAGTAAGTTTTTCTTCTATGGTAGATCAAAATCATATTTTTGAAGGAGGCCCATATTTATATGAGCGTGTGGGATTATTTATTAAACCTTGGCATGTGGGTTTCAATTCTGCTGATGAGCTCCCAGTGTGTGTTCCAGTCTGGGTTCGTCTCCCTCGGCTTCCACTAGAATTTTGGAGAGAGGATATACTCAGGCAAATAGCGAGTATGTTGGGAACACCAGCAGCTATTGCACATCAATCATTGGACAAGAAGGTGATATATTATGCCCGTATTTGCATAGATATGGATTTGAATAACCCGCTGCTAGACTCTATAGAGATCTGCATGGGGTCCCTGTCATGGATTCAACAGATTGATTATGAAGCCATTCCCTTCAGGTGTAGAATTTGCCATGTATATGAACATCTGCATCATCAATGTCCTCAAGCTATCAAAGACAAAGGAATTAGACCTGATTCTTTAGCACTAAACACAACCTATGCTGGAAAAGAGAGTTGGTGTCCGGTCCTACCAGAAAATGTGAAAAATTAACTGGACAGGTTGGGTAAGGGGGAAGGTTCAAATAATGCGAGCCTGGCACAGGAGGCAGGTGACCAAACTCATGCTGGGCAGGATGGATTCATGCTAGTTCGAAGGTGAGTGAGAGGTCATGGATGGAAATGAGGGAATGCAGATAGGTAGGTGGACTTGGGGTTTAATAGATTTGATGCCCTGGATTACATGGCTCTCGAAGATGGTATTCTGATGGACAAATAGGGGGTGGATGTGGAGCATTCTAAGCAATTCCCTGACCTTGATGAAGGGCAAGAAATGATAATCCATGCACCTTTTGATAATGATTTGAGACAGGAGGAAGGAATGACAGAGGCTTCTTATGAGGGGAAAGAGAAAGAAGGCAGATGGGCTGATGAGGTCAAGGAAGGAGATGCTGGAAAGAAGGAAAAAGGACCTGCTTTGGCACTTGGATTAGCATAGAAACAATTCAAAAAGGTCACCTCGACAGCTTTGTCCAAAGGTGGGCATAGAAAGGATCAAGACAAACTTAAAATTATAGGTGATTTGCTGGTGGAGGCTGGGGTTGTTAAAACCTTGGATGAGCATTTCCCCCAATCCATTCAATGATAGTCTTATCATGGAATGTAAGGGGTCTGAATAGCTCCCCTAGACAAAAATCTATAAGAAGCTTGGTGTGGAAACATACTCTGGATATTTTATGTATTCAGGAGACTAAATTGTCGGTAGACTCACTTTTTGCCTATACGCCAAATATTTGGCCAATAGGACAGTGGCAATGTTTAGGTGCTCGGGGCAGCTCAGGAGGCATAGCTATGGGATGGGACCCAAGGAAAATTTTGCCCATGCACTGGATTGCCAGTATTTTAGCTTTGTCTGTGGTGGCATCCTCTTTTGAAACTGGTGAACTATGCTTGATCACCACAGTGTATGCACCTATGGATATGGAGGGACAATTGTAGCTCTGGGAACACATCTGCTACATCCGAACGTGATTTCCATTTCTATCATGGATAGTTGCAAGTGACTTTAATGTGGTGCTGAGTCTGGAAGAGAAAAGAGGAGGGATGAACCAGTTAGGGCCTTCTTCAGAATGCTTTCACCATAATGTTGAAGTGCTTCACCTCTCTGATGTTAGACCTTCGAATGGACACTTCACCTGGTGCAATAGAAGATCAGGTAACGCTGCCATCTCTGAATGCCTTGATAGATTTTTAGTTTCTTGCTTTTGGCAGTCTATTGCTATGTCAATCACCTCTGAAATCTTGGATTGGAGAGGATCTGACCATTGGCCTATTAAGCTATCCATTGGTTATATTGGGGGTCCCAAAAAGTTGCCATTCAAATTTCAGTTGATGTGGCTTAGAGATCCAGCTCTTCATGACTATATCGGCTAATAGTGGAGGCAAAGCGGCCCTGCATATGGGACAAGGATGTATTCTTTTCTTAAAAAACTCCAGTATATTAAAAGAAAACTATAGATTTGGAATAGAACTTGCTTTGGAAATTTAACTTGTAGCAAGAAGAAGGCACAAGATCAGCTTGATGAAATAACGAGGTAGATAAGGGAGGATGGACTTTCAGACAGCCTTCATTTGGAAGAGGCTAGAGCTGCAAATGCCGTAGCAAAATGGGAACTTCGAGAAGAAATATATTAGAAATAGAAAGCCCGCATTGATTGGCTACAGGAGGGAGACAAGAACATGGCTTTTTTCCATCACTCTATTCAAGCTCACCGTAACAGGAATTTTATTACCTCTCTTGTTACTCAGGATGGGACTTGTCTAACCTCTTCCCATGCTATTAACATGGAAGCTATTCGGTACTTTTCTAAACTTTTCACTAGTAATCTAGTACCTGATGAAGGGGCAAAAAATACTTTTTTAGATTTCATTCCTACATTAGTGAACGAAGATATGAATGAGAGGCTTATGCGACCAGTTGCTATGGCTGAAGTGGAGGAGGCAGTTTTCAGTATGAAGAGAGGCAAAGCCCCTGGGCCAGATGGATTTTTGGTAGAATTCTTCCAAGACTTTTGGGATATCATTAAGCGGGATTTGATGGAAGTGATTCAAGAATCTTATTCTAGCAAGGAAATGCTTAGAGCCTTGAATGCTACATTCCTTGCTCTTATTTCGAAGAAGGAGCAGGCAGATAAGTTGGAAATGTATAGGCCTATTGCGCTGTGCAACATGATCTACAAAATCATTTCTAAACTTATAGCACAAAGGCTGAAAGGACTCCTCCCTTGTCTTATTTCAGAGGAGCAAGTTGGTTTTGTTGCAGGAAATCAGTTATTAGATGGGGTGGTGATTGCCTCGGAGGCCATTCATTTTATGAGTATTTCACAAGAGAGGGCAATGTTCATTAAGCTTAACCTTGCCAAAGCCTATGACAGAGTTAGCTGGAGATTCTTGAGCAAAATTCTCTCGACATTTGGCTTTAATCAGGATTGGATTAGATGGGTGCTCAGTTGCATTTCTACACCCTCCTTCTCGGTCCTTATAAATGGAGCACCCTCTGAGCTTTTTAATGCCTCGAGAGGCCTTCATCAAGGAGATCCGCTCTCACCGTACCTGTTCATCATTATGGCTGAGGGGCTGGGGTGGCTCTTCAAAGATCGGGTCTCTCAAAATATTTTACATGGCTAGAAATGGGGGAGAGATATATCCTCCTTGACCCACCTCCAATTCATTGATGATACTATCTTAGCTGGTAGAGCTCAAATCAGGGAAGCGGAAGCTTTCCGCTTCACACTGGATAATTATTTGCAGGCCTCTATACAAAAGACAAATGACCATAAATCCTCAATCTTCTTTTTTAATACGCTTGAGTCTATTCAGAGAAGGATAGCTGCCATACTGCGGTTCCAGATTCAAACACTTCCAATGACTTATTTGGGTATTCCCATAGTTGTGGGAAGGCAGCCTAGGCTTTTTTGGCAAAATGTGTTGGACAAGCTAAGATAGAAAATTAGTCATTGGACTCACCGATGGCTATCTACTGCTGGTAGAGTGATTCTCCTTCAATCTGTCATATAGGCATTACCTATATACCGTAGCATGGTGCAGGTTGCTCCAACATACTTCCTAAAGGAATATGATGCCCTCTCTAGGAAGTTTCTTTGGAGTGGGAATCTACAAAATACGAAATGGAGTCTTATCAACTAGGCAATGGTGTGCAGACTAAAGCAAGATGGAGGACTTGGATTACGATCGGCTATTTTGGCCAGCCAAGCTTTAGCTGCCAAGTTATATTGGAGGTGGTGCTCTAACCAATCCTCCCTATGGGCCCGCATCTTGATAGTGAAATACTTTCTGGGTATTGCTTCACATGATATATCTAGACTTCCTCTTGAGGGTAGAGGCTCGATGGTGTGGGGTACCCTTAAGGCTGGAGCGCAATTAGTGAAGCAAAGCCTGTTTTGGGTGTGTAATAGTGGAACTGAAGCCTTTTTCTAGGAAGACTCATGGGATGGTGCGCCACCCATATTAGTTTCACATCCACATTTGCAGACTCTTGCTGATTCCTTTCATGCTACTGGCTGGAATATAGTGATGCATTATAAAGAAGCTGTTAGCATAGGTTTGTCTATTGGTTACAGATGGAAAAACTCCTTTGATTGGCCACCAGGAGGTACGGCAAAGGAGAAGCGAGAATTAACTCAAATCCTCGAGTCCAGAGGATGCAATTCTTTGCAAGGAAGTGATGTGCTTGCCTGGGGTGGAGAGGTGACAGGACAATATTCTGTTTCTGCTGGGTATAAGACTTTGATTCACCAAACTCTCAATGGAGATCAGTTCTATTGGGGGAAAAAGGTGTGGAACCAGACATCTTGGCCCAAATGCAATTTTTTTTTGTGGCTCCTTACACACAATAAATGCCTCACCTGGGACAATTTTTGCAAACGTGGCTTTCAAGGGCCATCTATTTGTGTTTTCTGTCATAATAGTGAAGAAACAGGTGTGCATTTATTCTTTCAATGTCCCTTTGTTAAACAGGTTTGGCACCTGTGGTAGATTGCTTGGGGCGTCCCCTGCCGCCATGTCCATTCATTGATTGAATTTTGGAACAAACTAGGACAAGCTCCAGCAAGGAGTTCCATCTTACAAAGTGCCTGGGCTATTGACCCATCATTCATCTTATGGAATGTTTGGTTAGAATGAAATAGGAGAGTTTTTAGGGGCGCGCAGCTCGAGCTAAGCTCCCTATGGACAAAAATTTTGAATTCAGTGCAGGAAACTCTACAGTTTAAATGCTTGCATGGTGTAGACTTGGAATTAGAAGCGGCTGGGTTATTCACACGCCTGGGATTGGTCCTAAGCCTGAGCTTGGATTCTAGGATGAGTAGAATGCCGATGACTGGGAGATGTCCAAAGATGCGACCTGTCAACAGAATAGGTCGCTGGACTTCCCCTGAAGCTGGAGTGGTTAAAATAAATACGGACGGTTCCTCAAGGGGGAACCCAGGTGAGGCTGGTATAGGTGGTATTGCTTGGGATTGTTCTGGGAATATCACGTTTCTCTTCTCGATTTACAAAGGTTGTCACATAAATAACCACATGGAAGCAATGGCGATTCTAGAGGCTATGAAGTTCTGTTGTCAACAGGGATATTATGAGGTTACCTGTGAATTTGATTCACAAGTGGTGATAAATTTGGTGAATAATGGGCCTACAGGTAAAGTGGATTGGCATCTAAGTTTTATTGTCCACCAGATTAGGCATTTAAGTACTTTCAATTCAAGTTCCTTCAATCACATCCCCTGGGAATGGAATGGTGTAGCTGATCGTCTTGCCAAATGGGCATCAGAGAATGGTCCTACTTGGAATATTATGGATCAGGGAATGCTCCCTGCTAGTATGTATCAGGAATTGATTCACATGGTGGATCAGGAAAACAATTTGTAACTATGGCTTTTTCTTATTTCTGAATAAACTTTTACCCCCGTTTAGTTAAAAAAAATATATATTAAAATGCCCATAATTTTTTTGAAGTTTAATGTGATACCATAACACCTTAATTCACTATCCAAGGTTAGGGACCTTTCCCATATCACATGAAATAACACCACTATTAGGTATCTCAAGAACATATAAGATCATATATAACATTTGAGGTAAATATCAAATTTGAGTTTTTAGGTGTTATAAATATATAATGCGATCATGTTATTAATGTGATCATATTATTAACTAACATAATTACTTTACTAACATGGTTAATATTGTGATCATGTTAATACCTCAATCAAGTTATTAATGTGATTTCACTATTTGAATTTGAATTCAAAAACCACACCTTTTGACTCAATAATGGCTTAGATTCCTGAGCTAAAGGCTTGGACCTATTAATCTACAATTGAATCTGAGAGTTTTGATCCAAAAAAAAATCAACTTAGTTTCAAAATACACTACAAATTTCAATAGCAAAATTCAAAAACTTAATACCATTACAATGGGCACACTCTCCTCTTTCTAAAAATATGATTTATATATTTTTTTGACTAATTTAAGGTTTCAAACTATGTTGATTTCTAACTATACTTTTTTTATGCCACCATATCCCATGCTTATACATGTTCATGTAATTTTTTTTCATTGATCCAGGTGAAAAAAAAGTTATATGGTCAAAAACTAGGCCTAATTCTACACATATTAAAAAAAACCAATTTTCATTTTTTTTAAGGTAGATAGGCATGTTGCACAGATGACTATCCATGTTTTTGTCAGTTTTTTGGATCTATTTATTTGTAAAATTCATATAAAAAAGTATTCATTGAAAAAATATAAAAATATATAAGTCACAAACTATAATATCTTATCTAAATTTTCCCCAAAGGGTTTCAAATAATATTAAATGTTTCTCAAAAAATGGTACACTGCACGACCATCTATCTACTCTATTTTCTTAAAAAAATACATGTTCCTCTTCAAATTTTAGATGTTTGACCTAGTTATGCTTAAACATTTTTTTAAAAATTGTGTTTTGGAAACTATACTTGAAATGCTACATTTCATGTTGTTACAACATCTTCAAATTTGGAGTGTAGATATCTCAAATTATCTACAACCATTTAACAAGTGGAGTAAACCTCTAATAGTTGACCTCTAATAGTTGACCTCATCTAATAGTGTGCCAATGTTCAGATGTTAAACCTCTAATAGTTGACCTCATCTAATAATTTAACAAGTGGAGTAAAGGTCTCATGACCAAGGCAAGACAAGAGAACATGTGGGTTTTAAGGGTTCCCACAACTAAGGGTTTTAAGGACTCATAACCTATAGTACACAAAAAAGTTGATAAAAATTAGATCTTGAAGGGTGATCTCCCTATGTCGTGTCTTCTCGAAGGGTACTGCACACTAGAAGGTCCATCAGAGAGGGAGGACTTCTGCCATCAAGGTCTTCTACATAGCCTTCATATAATGAAGTGATAGTGAGAGGGTTTGTCTTTCCTCTATGATTCACAACTTGGTAAAGCACAACAAGAAGCAAAGTACAAAACATTTTTGTTTGGCACAAGGGGCCTAGGTCCCCTAATAGAGTCATAAAGTGATAAAGGATCCCTTTGGGGATTTGAGTTACAATAAAAAAGTCTAAGTGAAATCTTGACTTGTCAAAAGAGAAAGTGCAACCATAAAAGGTCCCCAAAAACCCAAGCCCAACAAAGAACCAAAGATATCCTGAAAAAAGAGAGATAAAACACAAAATCAAAAGCCACCAATTTGGATGATCATTTCTTGCATACGTGACCATTCCCTTCATCCATATTTTGAAATTTAGTGACCCAAGTCTAACAAGGTGGATGTGACAACAAACCCCAAAAAGGTAGATAGAATTAAAATTTGATTTCTCAAAATCAAATCCCATTAAAAAAGTCAAATTGGTCTAACAACCAACCACTAAATAAGCCAATGGTCCAAATATAATGTCTAAGAAAATTTGAAACCCAAGAATCCACATCATCCTTATGGTAGGAATTCCAACTAAGAGGTGATAAGATCAAACCTAGGGCCATCCCAAGAGCAAATAACCAATGAAAATATTCATTAATGGATTTGAGGAAAGGTTAGCACTCTAACCTCCCAAATCAATACTAACAATGTCAACCATAAAAACCCCCAATTTTCATTTAACTCTATAAATATGATGGGATAGAAGGAGTGGAATTATTAGAAAAATATTAAAATAAAAAAATGAAACCTGACCTGCTATGGCCATACCAGTTTCTAATCGAACCACCACTAGTTTTGATCCCTTAGCATAGGTCACTCCATCCTAAGGGAGACCATATTTCTTTAGTTTTTCCTTTGATCTTCCTGGTCCTGAAATAACCCTAGAACTAATAACATCTACCCTTAGACCTAAAGATTCAATAAGTTTTTGAATCTTTCCTACCAGCTCTGACTCATTATCATTCTTAAACATGGCCTCAACTCCCATCTCTACCATAGGCTCTCCCAGAGAGGAATTACTCAAGGATGAGTAGATATCTTTAGAATGTAGATCCTGAGAGGAAAAAGGTAGATCTATCCCTAACTCTTTAGCCACCCACATCTTGTGCCAAGGGGCTACCTCTACCTATATATTGTTGTTATCAAGCATGACTAGATCTACATTCCTTATAAGATCCACTAATAGTTTGGGGTGTTCTCCAAGATCCACCTCTGACCTTGATAGAAACCTAATCTTTTCCACCAAATATTCCATGGCTTCCTCTAGCAACACCTCATGTTCTTCCTCCTTAGTCAGCTGAACATCAAGCTCTCCCTTAAAGACCTCTTCCTCATCACATTCCCACTCCTGCTCTTTAGCCTTTACTTTGTTTATGTAGGCTTCATCTTACTCATGCTACCCCATTATAAGTGTGTATTTATTCATTACAAGTCATTCATTCTAATGTACATATCAAAAAACATGCATTGGGGTCATAATATGGTTTAAAATGACCAATGATATAGTTTTTGACCTCAATGATTTAAATTCTAAATATAACTTTATAAATGAAACCCCTATATGGATCTACACTCTTACCATTAAAATTGACCACTTGTCAATATGGCAAGGAAGGAAGAAAAAAATGTAGCATGTGTAAAGGAAAATTTCAGTTTATAGATTGCATAAAATAGAAAAAAAAATGTAATGATTTGATATTTTTTATAGTTTGCATATTGTATTTGTTAGTTGCATTAAATTTAGATAATATTTTGAAATAATATCTAAATAATATTTTTAAATTAATATATAAAATTTTAAAATAAACTTTATAATTTTTATTATAATATATATTTGAATTTTTTATTGATTAAATAAAAACCAATTAATTATAAAGTGATTATATAAGTCATGCTTTAGTAAGGACTAATAAGATGAGAATTAACATATGCAACCTTTATAACCAAATCTCGTGCAAATCAGGTGCATTATGTGCATATATTTTATTTTAAGCTAGTTTTTTCAAATATAAATCAATAATAGAATGTCCTATTTTAAGTTGTTTGGATTAGATGCCAACAAAGTGTGTGTGTGTGTGTGTGTGTGTAGTATTATTCACACTTAGTAGTTAAATCCTTGATGTTATTATCATTTGATTAACACAACACTTTAAAGGGTCTGTATGCATCTTTAATTATGATAGTTAGTAGCATTATTTGATTACATAGTTATTACAACTATTGATGATAGATAGAATTTATTGTGTGAATATTTTACTATTATTTTGAGCTGAATTTCTCAATGAAGAAATTATTATACCATGATTGATCTTTATTTATAAAGTCTTTTTTAATTGAAAATCACACTTTAATTAATAAAATAAGATATAGTACATTGCTAATCATACAAAAAATATGGATGTAAAAGTCACACCCCAAAAACATTACCAAACTGAGTTAAAATAAGGCTTAGGAAGAGAGCATAGTCCAAAAAAGGCCACCACACAACTAGAGCAACCAAGGCCAAATTAAATCATGCATATAAAGCAAAAAAAGGATAAACAAAAACACAAACAACAAGGAACACATTAATCAATAATAACAAACATGGAAATAGGTGGAGGTAGAAATAAGATCTTGACAGTTTCCTCCCAATCCCCTTGAGTAGGAAGTCTTCATCAATCAACACGGGATCCCAACCATCAATGTGTTGGTTATCTTCAGTAACATCATGTTGCTTAATTGTATAATCCTACCTAGAGGAGGACCCCAGCCCCTCTGCCCCCCCACCACTATCTCTAGAAGCCTTATCAAATATACAGTGTGGATATGTCCAACAACGGTGAGGAGAAGTTCTCTTCTAACTCCTATACCATTGGATATGAGAATGGTAATGTCTACCCCAATGCCCAAAACCTTAGGGGGAATGGTGGTGGGGGGATCTAGAGACTCATGACTAACCACATAAGGAGCATTCACCCAATGGTCTAAGAGAATCTTCAAATGGTGGAACTCAATTAGATATTTATCTATCTAAATATAGATTTATAGGGTAACATTAGATATCATAGTGACTTTTTTAGTTATATAAAACCTTTTTGATATATATTTATGATTAAAATATGCTTTATTTCTAGATTTCAAAATCTAAAAAAGAATATCAGTAGAAAAATCTACCAAAATCTATTGTATCTTGTAAGGAGAAGAAAAGTGCCTCATGAGAGCCATATTCCATGTGAATATTTTAGGCCTAAAGGGATTGAATAGGGTATGAATCCATATTCAAGTAAACTAAGCATGATGGCAAAACCAAAATAGGTGTTTAAGGGATTTTGGGTGGTAACAAGTGAGGCAGGTAGGATTTGAGACCCCCATGTTCTTGAACCAGGGACCCATAGGAAGACCTTGGTAAATAATACACCAAAGGAAATGGGAATTTTTAGGTTCAATTAAAGTTGCCCATATTTTCTCAAACCTTCTAGCCTAAACACAATGAATTGATCTAAGATTCTATTGATGATTGATGGTTTCAATGTCAATATGTTGAGGGGCCAAAATATTATACCCAAGCTAAGGGGAGTAGTGACAAAATGACATAGTTTTAGGCCAACACTAGTATTCTACCATGGCCTGATATAGGTAACACCAATTTTTTTTTAGATACTCATTAGGTATGGAACTCTGTAACTCATAAATAGACTCTACATATTCATTATTAAGATTAAACTTAGACATCATAAGATTCCATGGAAACCAATATCAAATGGTCTTACATAAAATATCCCCAATTGTGCAGATATCTTTATTAAATAGCCTCAAACTTTTGATCTAAGTGACCATGTAAAAAGGAAAATTACGTAAATTTAACATGGGAGACCACCAAAGAGATTGATCATTAAGTGAGAGACTACTTTGAAACCCTTCCCCCACCCAAATGAGGTGTAGTTTGAGCTTCTCCCAAGCCTTTCAAATGATTTGAGAAAAAAAAGTGCCCCCTATTTAAATATAAATAGGGGTGATGAGGATGTTATGCATACCAATCCATTTCTAGGCCTTTTTTCCAAGAGGGTATCCTTGAGAGATGTAAAGTTTCAATAAAATTTTCTAGGCTTCATCACTTTTTAGGCTTCTAATAATCCATTTGAAACCAAGAACAAGATCTTGGAGTTTAATGTCAATGACCCCAATCTCACCAACTTGGCCCATATTGGCCCTCAGAATTGGCCCATAAAAACTCTTTTAGGAGTTTCTCAATCTTAGCATAAGAAGCATTGGAAGGGGACCAAAAGGATGAGTAGTAAACATGATTAGCAGTGAGCACCTTAAAACAAATTTGAAACTTCCCTACTAGAGTTAAGGGTTAGAAATAAATTTTCTTCTCAACCCTTTGAACCACATAGGACCATAACTCAGAGGGTGAGTTTATAAAAACAAAGGGAATGCCTAAAAACTTAAACTTCACTCTAGGGATAATCCATCGCTATTGGTATCCCTCAAACTAAGGAGGGTTTAGAGAGAGGGGCTAGCAATAACACTGGGTCTTCTACCATTAGATGGAATACCCAGAAGTGAGGCATAAAGTGTCCAAGAAATCCATGAAAATTTTAATAGAGCCCTCTTCCTCCTGAAGAGTGAGGAATGAGTCATTGAAAAAGTGCCCATTAATTTAACTAAAGGTCTGAATTAGGGAGAGCAATACCCTTCACCAAACCTCTAGAAGAATAATTATCCAAAATACAATTGAAACCCTTAGTAGCTAGAATATAAAGAGGAGCTAGAGGGAACTCTTATCTAATAGATATATAAATCTCAAATCATTGAGATTGAGAACCATTAATATTAATGCAAGCACCAACATCCTCAAAAAGTATATTAACATATTACACAAACCTAGGGCTAAAACCAAGATCCTGAATCATAGCTATAATGAAAGGACATTCAATTCAATCATAAAATTTTTCAAAAACAATCTTTATGAATAATGCCTTATGGTTAGACATCCTGGCCCATTCCATACCTTCCCATATAGCAATGATGTTGTCAAAAATGTATTTGTGTTGAATAAACTAGGTTTGCTCACTTTTCACAATTAAGGGGAGAATGTGTTTTATTATAAAAGATAGAGCTTTAGATATAATTTTATAAGATACATTAAGAAGAGTGATATCCCTCTAATTGGTGATAACCTCAAGATATCTATATTTAGGAATGAATTTGATGTTAACTTGATTAATGAGAGGGCCCAAATAATTAGACAAAACAACTTCTTTGAATCATAATATTTTGTAAATATCCTTTAAGCCAAGATAATACACATTGTCACACTTAAAATCAATTCAAAACATCCTTATGAATTCATATATTCAAAGTTGTACAAAATATATAATTGTATTTATGTGGTTGTCCCCATAAGAGTGATATTTATGTTGTAAAGTATGAGCTCAATTCAAATGTCCCACAAGGATAAAAAGGAGTCACATTTGATTCAATTTTTGTACAAATTTAATCTATAGAAAGACTACTATTTTTTTCTACGTTGTACTTAGTAGCTTTAATTAGCCTATTATGAATTCTAATAACACATGTACAACCTTATAAATGAATATTTTAAGTATTTAAAGGTATGTGATTATTATTAACATAGGATGAGAGTGATCCAAAACTTGAAAGATTTGTTTGAAAGATAATTCAAGAAACAAGAACAAAACAATTCAAATAATGTTATCTCTAAGAAGAGATGTTTTATTGATCAAATTTGCAGACCCAAACATATGCTTATCTTTGAGAAGAGATGTATAATTTCCATTTCAGGTTACATATTAATTTATACATGTTTTGAATGTGTTATGAGGATGTGTAAGGCCACCAATATCAAGGTATATTAAGTGGTTTGACTTCCATGATTTACAACAAAATAGAATTCGAGGAATTACTATTTTTAGAAACTTACTATTTTTAGATTGCACTACTAAAATTAAAATTTGGGGAACTTTCATTGGGGTTTATGGGTTCAAACTTCATTGAGCAGATCTCCATGCCATCTCATAATGTTCCCCTCATTATTATCTTTCCAATGGTTCAAATGGTGAGTCAATTGGAGCTATGGTGTAAAATTTATGGCTCCTAGAAGTTCCATCATCAATTGGGGTGGACCCATCACCCAAATTGTCATCTAAATTGTTGCTCAGATCATTCCTCCCTCCTTGAGAATCAATGGTCCCCATTTCATCAAGATTTTCCATCAAGTGTGGTATTTTTACTTTGATTTGATTCTTGATGCATACTTGTAAGGGACTATGATTTATGGAATTGTGCAGGGCCCGATTGTTCACCATTTCTGTCTAACCATTAGTCTATGGATGGAAGGTTGTGAACTTCTTCATCTCAGTATCTATTTTCTTTTATTGTTGTGTTGTTTGTGTAGTCAGGGTTGTAACATCGACCCTTTTGGATTCTTGTGGCTTGACCACCATGAGAACAAATTTCTTGGCACTAATCAGAGAGACAGATGTAGAAGGTGGTACCTCTGGTGCCCTGTAGCACCATGTTCCAAGAGTGAGAGTGATCATTTGAGTTCTTTATTTATAGATGCCATGTCAATCATACATGAATGGCTGACCAAAGAGTACATCATAAACATCTAGATTGACCACATCACATAAGACCTCATCTTGGAAAGGTTTTATTGCATATGAGAGAAGACATTGGTGGGTGAAATAGAGGTTTCTCCCTGGATTCAACCATCCAATACTATATGGTTTTGGGTGAGGATTCATGGATAGATTTAGGCTTTTGACAACATTAGCAGAGATTAAATTCTTTTGACTTCCACTATCAAGAATGAAATGCAGAGGCTTATCTTTCACCCACAACTTAGAGTGAAACAACCTTTCCTTGTCATCTAGCCTCTCCTCATGGGTCTGTGATGAAGCAACAATGGATTCAAGATCAACATCTATAATTTCTTCTTTAACCTCATTGACTGCAAGGTCTGTATGAGGTAGAGCAGTAGATGTTGAGGATTGTGACTCAAAAATTAGGGTCTTGATGGCTCAACATTCTTCTTTGGAGTGAGTTCCAAATTTGTGATAATCACACCACTTCCCAGTATTTTCTTCCTTTTGCTTCCAATTTTTGCCTCGTGTTTGACCTTCTTTGTCACTTTTCCATTTTGAAGGTTGATTCTTTATATTCATTCTTCCATACTTCTGCTCAATCTTCACTACAAACTTGTATGCCTCACTGATGGTTTCTGAATTGAAGAGTTCTATTTATCCCTATATTTACCATTGTAGTCTACCATGATATTTCAGAACCTTATGTTTCTCACATTCTTGGATGCCCAATATCGCAAATAGAGAATGAAAAATTTTAGTGTAATCTTGAACAGACTGTTCCTTACCTTGGCAAAGTTGTTGACACTCTATATACAGATCATCATATGCTCCAATGGGGTAGTATTCTTCCTTTATAGCTTCTATAAAATCATCCCATGTAGGTTCCATCTCAAGGCCAATATCATCTATACTAAATCTCTTTTTGTACACTTCCCACCAATTTTTGATAGGGAATGATGCTTTTAGAAGAGCAAAAGTAATCTTCTCTTTATCAGTGAATTTATTTATAGAAAAATAAGATGGCAATTGATCCAACCAATTTTCTACTACATCAGCATTTATTTTGCCTTCAAATGTAGGGATATCAAAATTCACTTTAACCTTGAAGGGTGTTGGGGCACTGAAAGGATGTGGGGGTGCGAATGAGGAGCCAAAATTTCCCATCAAGATTTGTTGGAGAATTTGAGAAAATTGTTGTAGCATCTGTGCTTGCTGATGTTGGAGGGATTCATTCACCATTTCCTTGAAAGGATCAGATGTCTCAATTTCTACCATTTGAAGTCATTTGGAGCAAATAGGAGGATAGTCTAATGGTTCTATTTTCCACCCAAGCTTCTTGTAATCTAACCTCATCCTCAAGATCATACACTCTAAAGACAAACCACTCTGATACCATTGATCCAAAACTCAAAAGCTTTGGCTGAAAGATAATTCAAGAAATAAGAAAAAAACAATTCAAATAATGCTATCTCTGAGAAGAGATGTTTTATTGATCAAATTTGCGGACCCAAACATATGCTTATCTCTGAGAAGAGATGTCTAATTTCCATTTTAGGTTACATATTCATTTATACATGTTTTTAAGGTGTGAGGAGGATGTGTAAGGTCACCAATATCGAAGGAGATCAAGTGGTTTGACTTCCTCGATTTACAATAATACATAATTCAAGGAATTACTATTTTTAGAAATTACTATTTTTAGACTGCACTACTAAAATTAAAATTTAGGGAACTTCCATTGGGTTTTATGGAGTCAAAATTCATTAAAAAAATCTACATTCCATCTCACAATTTTCCCATTTTTATTAGCTTTCCAATGGTTCAAATGGTGAGTCAATTGGAGCTACGGTGTAAAAGTTATGGCTCTCGAAAGTTCCGTCATCAATTGGGATGGACCCATCACCTGAATTGTCATCTGAATTGTTGCCCAGATCAGAGAGAAATGTCTTGAAAAAGATAAATATTTGTAATGAATTATCTATTTATATTTAAATTTTAGTGAATAAGAAAAACACCTACCCACTTTTAACTAATTTATCTATAATTTATGAGCAACAAAGTTTAGAGAGTCAAATATATAATCTCTAGATGCACATCAAATTTTGAATCTTTATTTTTTAATTTGAAATCTACTTTTATTTTTTTATTCATCTTATAATAAATAAGAAGAAATTTTTTAAAGGGTTGTAGATAAATTGGTGTCATGATGATAAAGGGAAGTGATTAACTTACTAGTGCATTGAAAAATGATAGTAGTCAAATTTATATCAATCAAGGTGAATGTTTAATTTTTTTACATATGGTTAGGTGAATTTAAAAATATAAATCAAATGTTTATGGTTTAATTATTTTTACAATTTAAAAGACAATAAAGAACCAAAAAACATATAAAACTTAAAAGTCAAAGACAAGAATATATATGTTAAATTGTATCATCTTAAATTTTGATGAATTATTGCAACGCATCTTTAAAAAATTTAGTAATAAAATAAATAAAAATATTTTAAAAATATTATTTGCTTAATATTATTAATAGAATAAAAAATTATAACTTAAAAATGGCGATATTGCACCTAAAAAAATGTGTTTGGTGAGGGTCTTAAAATGTGTTTTTCTATTATCTTAATTTTGGCTTGACATTTATTCTCAATTATTAAATTTTTTCCCACTAGTGTAAACACATAAATTAATATTTATTAAATAAATAATTTACTTATGACCACCCTATATACACACTTAGCTCATACCTGATTCAATAAATTTTGACCACCATTCCTTCACTTCTATGTGGATGACCCATTCCTCCAAGTAACTAATGATATCAAAATAACCCTATTTCTCATTCCAAACAGCGCAATCTCAGTCTTTGACTATTACACACTTTCAAATTAGTTATTCTTGCTTCTAAAAAAAAGCCACTCCTTTAATACAATCATGCTTATTAGTAGTGTTTAAAACCATCAGCCACATCCTCCTACCAAATAACATCTAGTTACTCAAATTCAAACTCACCCAACGAGTCACCCTACACATTTTAAAATCCTCATCTAAATGAATTCCAAAATGATCACTATAAATCCACATTTTCAATCCATTATTCACTAGAAGCTCATATGATTAAAAATCACTAGAATATCTAAGTACACATTGAGAGAAAAACATCTATTTTTTTCAATTTAGAGTCCACACAACCCTAGTAGTCCTAAGTTAAGTCTGAATACACCTTCAAGGTCATAGATCATTTTCAAAACACTTAATCACACTAGCATTGCACTAACATTTAACATTGCATCAGTGTTTCACACACACCATTATAGAATTAGAGAACTACATAGAGTTTGATCCCTTTTTAGATTATTGGTATGTAGGCAAGACTCAATACATGGGGTGTTGAGGTTAAGCACAATTTAAATATCTAACCCCTTTTTAATCTTTATTCCATTTTATCCACATGACCTATTGAACTAGGGTTCTAAATGAAGAAGGTACATAGTAACTTTCATAGTAAATCACACAGATAAGATCACACTCACAAAACCAACATATGAAGGTACATATGTCTAAATTTTCATAGATTGTAAAAACCTTTATTGATGTTGGTGCACCCTAAGGACACTAGTGTATACCACTCATGTCTAATTCTAGTGGCCTTGTCCCAGACTCAAGCAAAACCCTATTCCTAATTCACAACATCACCATACAATCACATAATTATCATTACAATTACATTTATAGTCCTGCACATATGGTTTACAACTAAGTTATATTTCTTTGTTACTTTACATTTTTAACATATTTCTAAATTTATCAAATTCTAAATTAGTTTGTATCATTTATTGTATATTTTTAGCATTATGATTTTGCTCAATAGTTTGTCTAATTAGGATTAAAAATATCTCTTAATTCTAAAATTTTGTCAAACATATGGATGAACCAATCTATTAATTAAATATTTCAATCCCTAACCATATATGTTCATAGGGTTTCTCTCTTTTTTTTTCCAATTATTGTATTAGGGTTTTTAGATTCCATAAATTCTTTATTAAAAACAATCTTCCAAGTTTCCATTTCATATTTTGTGCAATCTAAGAAATTTATTTCTACATCTCTTAAAATAAGTGCTAGATTAAGTGGTACTTACATTGATCATATTGATATTTCTCTGGATAAGGCACATAATATGGATAAGAACAAGGGTATATTAGAACCTTCAGTTATTAATGCAAAAACTAGATATGTAGAAGCACATGATAAGACATTAGAGTGTGAATAATATAATGAAGGCAACATTGACTCTCAACATGAGCATCAATATGAATTACCACCTTTCAATGATGGATAACCATCGATAAATAAGTGCAAATTATTAGGTAATTTGAGATTTCATCCATGATCAATTTGGGATTATCATATAATCTTACAAATAAGCATATTTAATACATCTAAAGAAACATAAAATTTATGGCATCCTTACCTTTATCTACTACATTTGATACAAATTTTATACCATCATATACTTTGGGGGTAACCTAGGGGTTTTCAAAAATAAATGTGCCCATTCTTACTTAGTCATTTGTGACACCACCTTTGTTTAACACACATTTTAGTCTTGATGTATAATACCTTATGCACAAAGTTTTAGACCTGTGAACTAAGGTGTTACATTTTGAACAAGGTGCTTCAAAACCAAATCAAATATTCATTTCATAGAATTTATTTCATACTCCATTGGCTTGACATATTTTAGTAAATCCTTTATAAATTAGTTTTGTAAGCTTACATTATATGATGGAAAATATGACCCTAAGAAACATTTGAGACCATTTCATGTAATATGTCAATATTATGCATCCAATGATAGGTTGTTGACTAAGTTATTTCTTATAAGTTTGAAAATTAGGCACTCATATGGTGTTATGATTTACCACATCAATTAGTCCATGCATTTAATCATTTGGCATATTTATTCCTTACACATTTCTCAATCAATATCAATGAATATACAATAGTACAGAAATAACAATATATGATTAAAAAAAACTACTAAAAACTGTATAGAAATGACCAAACATGATCACACGACCATTAGTAGTTTATTGCCAGTCATTTATAACGTGACCAAATTGATGACTAAACCATTTTTAGTCATTTATTGGTTGTTTTGATTGATCAATTTGGTAGTATAATTAATCATTAATTTAGTCATTGATTGTTGTTAATTGATCATTTATTTAGTCGTGGTAGTCATTTATTTAGTCATTGTAATCATTAATTGTTATCAATTGATAGTATATTTAATCATTTTTATTCACTGATTTTCATCCATTGGTAGTATATTTAGTCATTTATATTAACTACTTTCCATCCATTAGTAGTATATTTAGCTATTTTAATCATTATTTTGTTGTTCACTCCTGCATGTTTGTTGTCTCATCTAAATTCGTTTATGTTTTGTACTCACCTCAAATGACTTAGAGTTTGTTAAAATATAGTTAGTGTATGATACTTGACCAGTTGCCCTATACAGCGATGCTGCAACCTATAGTAACTCATCCTGTAAAATAAAATTTATTTCCATCTTTATATATATTTTGACCAAAATTATTATAAAAAATATATATATCCCAAAAATATATATTACCATTTAAACCATAAAATTTTATTCTAAAATAAATAAATACATATAATGTATATAATTTTTATACTTTCAATAATATATATAAATTAATTATTAAGAATAATAAAAAATAATAATAAATACATACATATAATAATAATAATAATAAATAAATAAATACAAATATATTTTACAAAATATATATATATTTATATATATCCCAAAAATATATATTATCATTTGAAACTTGAATACATATAATAAATAAATAAATACATATAATAAATATATAATTTTTATACTTTCAATAATATATAAATTAATTATTAAGACTAATTATATATATATATATATATATATATATATATATATATAATAATTAAAAAAAAAAGATGGGGAAGGGGAGCTCAGTCAATCAACTACCCCACCCCCAACAGATTTAAGAAAGGGCCATGGCCGATGCCAACGCTGCAGGCTTGGGTTGGCCCATAGACCCTACAATTTTTTTTTATTAAAGAAAAATATATAAAATAAAATCTTCAAATACATTTTTTTATTAAACAAAAATAAAATAATAAGTAAAAAATAGAAAATTAAAAAAATATATATAAAACATTGTGTTATATATATAATTTATTATGAATTCAGGTATTTTTATTTTAGATTATGTATGTATGTATGTATAATATAATATATAGGGTTTTACATATTTATATATATATGTATATATATATATATATATATATATATATATATATATATATAAAAGAGAAAATAAAAGTAATAAAAAGAAAATTTAAAGCAAAAAAATACATTTAAATTTAGTTTATACATGCAAGCAATATGATTTTCATAGTGGAGTGAATTACTTTGAGCTTTCTTCATAGCTTGAACTGCAAACCTTCCATAGTTTGAACCTACAAACCTGTAAGAGAAAACAAAGTAAAAAATGAAAAATAGGTTTAAAAAAATAATTTTTATTTGGGTCATAAGGAAATTTAAGGTTTTCTAAGAATACCTAGATCCTAGGGTTTAGATTAGTACAATCCTATGCCTCTCACTTATTCCTCCACTTGCAAGTGGGACCACTTGCAAATGGGAGGGAAAAAGACTTTTGACTTGAAATTTAAATTTGAAGTTAATTAAATTTATTCTTGGTGGTTTACATAAAAATAATGAATTATTTTAATTTATCTTTATAAATTAATTATTTTGGTAGACTTATAAAAGTTAATAATTAAGTATTAAAAAAAAGGTTGAAATGTATTTTATTTAATTGTTTCACGACACTAATAATTAAATAACATTATTTTCTTTAATTCTTAGTGGTAAATAATATTTAATTTTTAATGGTAAATATATTTTGATTTTTATGTTAAATTTAAAATTAATTATTATCAATTAGTTTATTAAAGTTATTTTTGGATTTATTTATTTGGATGGATAAATTTTTGTAAGTTAAAATAATTAACTGTCTTCGTTGATTTTTATAAGGTGTCTTTTAATTATTTGATTGGAAATGATAATTATTAAAGACTAATTAAATATTTTAACAAACTTAACTTAATGACACCTTAATAGTCAAATTCGTACCATAATGTAATTATTATTAGTATTTTTAAAGTAATTTAAATAATATTAAAGTATTTAGAAATAATTATTATTAATTGCTTAGCATATCATTTATGAATTTGGGTTTTCAATGTCCAATTAATTTATTTGTTTAGTTAGCAAAATTTTAGTAGTAAAGTAGAACTAGTTTGACATAGTGGCATATGGACTTAGTCTAGTTGTGTGTATAATATAGTCTTAGTAGTAGAAATAATTGGGTCTCTACATCCATGAGCTACATCTTTAAAAAAAAAAATTAATTACCCACTTTAATATCATATTGTCTAATTTTTATTTGTGTGACTAATTATTTAGTTGTGTTTTTTACCAGAAGATCAAATTAGTCATTTATTTAGTCATTTATAGCTTTGTTATAAAAATTAGTAGAATTTAGTCATTTTTAATTGTCGTGACTAAAAGTTTTAGTCACATAGTCATTTTTTGCCAAATTCTACTAGTGATATTTCATATGTTTAGATTACTCAACTCAAAAAATAATTAAACAAGACTATCATAAAATATATGCTATAATATATTACCATGCTATATAAAATGGCAGATCTTATGGTAGATAAGGAATTTCAAGACATCTTCATGTAGATTTTGCTTCCATAACTACATAAATCCATTATGTTTAATAAGTTTCTCTTTTATAGATTTATGTCACATAGTAAAAGAAATAGAGGTCAAAGTATTGGCAACGAATAAGTTAAATCACACAAGCACTCTGGTTTATACTTCTGATGCCAATCATCTGAGTTATGCACCCTACAAGGTGAGACCAACTGACAATAGGAGTGATCAAAAGGCAATAGTGAATTTTTTTCACAACTAATCCATGTATTATTTTATCAACTCCTTGAAGGAGAAAATTTACAATTTTTCCAAAAGCTCCATATAAGGTATTACAAAATTTATCAGAATGAAATCTTGTATCAATCCCTCCCATAAAAGAGGTTAATGTAAGTAAGCCTCTTCGAAAAGTATTTGATCATAATGACTTATTTTATTTTCATAGAACACTAGGGCACATTACAAATATATGCATTAGTTTATGGTATATAATATTCAAGATTTAATAGATGAGAATATCATTGATGTGGACAAACATATAGATAGTTCAATAACACAACCAATCGAGGCTAGAAACATGAAAATATTTAGTGATCCTCTTTCTAAACACTCAACTTTGAGACTAATAGATACATTGGGAGAGCATTACACATACAATGCACACCCTCTATAAGTTTTTTTATCATTTTCATATGATGTAGCATCCTATAAATAGCCTAATCAGGACATATCATAAGTTAGTTCCATCTAGACCACTAATCACATTTAAAAAGAATGAGATAGTCGATGATGACTCTAATTTGCATTCTTTATTCATTTAAGATCATAATGATTACTAGCTTGTATAGAGTAATATGGTTGACAATGGTTCAAGTATTAATATGTGTAATATCACACTTATCTATCGTATTAGATACAAAGGGATATGTTTCCTAATACAATAATCATTAATGGATTTAATGTCCATATTCAAAGTTTTATTAGTGAGATTACATTACCACTATAAGTTATCCCATCACATGTGGCCACCAAGTTTTTAGTAGTACTTAGTGTGGGAGTCTTTGATATATTATTGAGACATCTTTGGATTCCACAACTTCATACATTTCGCTCTATAGTTCATAGATGTTTAAAGTATTTTTATGTTAATGAGGTCATCACGGTTCACATTACTCCATACAAATACCCCCTCTAACCAAATATTACATTTCCTCCCCGACATATTGTAGTTGAACAACCTCAAAAGGTTAACGCCACTCAAAAAGTTTAGAAACAAGTGGATAAATTTCTTAGAAGACCTATCCTTGAAATACCACTTAATCAGAGATTTGTTACTAATCCTAGAGAGTCACTCTCTACTATAACAAATTTTAGATTTGTACTTCAAAGCATTAATAATGTTCCATAAAAGACACCAACACAAAATTCATACACTCTACAATGGGTTTTGAAGAGTCATAGAGTTCAACATGTTAAACAACATAAACAATATACTACATAGTATTATCATGATAGTGTTACTCATGTTCCAGAGATAAATCAATTTTCATATTCTCAGTTGTAATCAGTTCCTTCACACTATCATAATACTTTACATTCGTGATAGGTCATCCTTCCTATGCTAAATACAATACATATTTATTATGAGGCTATTATGGGATTTATTGATTAGTATGTTCTTTTTTTTGTTTCATATACTAAAAAAGAACATTTAAAAAAATAATAAAAACTAGGACCTATGCATGCTATCTATTTCATTTACACCAGTTGATTTGTGCTCAATATATGCAGTATTATTTCATATCTAATTTTATATTAAATATGTTTCACAAGTGTACTTGAGTGATTTGAAAAACATATAGGTTGTCATCTCCAAAGGTATTTTTAGGTGTTATTATCTCAAGCCTAGAAATGTTGCATAGACATAACCATTCTAGCCTAGAAGTACCACACTACACTCTTGTCTGATTCTATCAGACTTGTCCTAGTGAATACAAGCTCTAATTTTCTAGATTCAAAGTAGTAACAAGCTCTCTACAACTTGTCTATATCACAACAAGTTTAGTGGGGGAATCCTTTTACATATATTTTTATCATTTTATGACTATCCCTATTGTTCATACTTTAGTACATTACATTGTGTAATTATTTGCTCACTTATTTTCACATTGCTAGATTACTAGATATATGAGTTGTTGAATGTACTAGTGTTACAAGTAGCTAATGCCAATCAAATTTAATTCGTCATGCATTATTTTTTGTGTTTTCTTCCTTGCTTCATGTCTTTTATGTATTCATCTTGTTTGGATTTTGGACATTTGAACATGTCCTTATTTGTGACTCTAATCCTTTATTATGTGCTTCTATGCAAGTGAGTGACATTTGAATATGTCTTTTGAATGTGGCCTCTTTACCTTCTTTCGTGTTTTGTGTTCTCTTTATTTATGCATCATGGCCATGACACTTATTTTATTATTTTGATTATTTCTTGATGCCATGATGGATATAATGCCTTTTCCCAGTTGTTTTATTCATTTTCACGTAGTATATGATCGTTATTCATTATGTTTCCCATTGATAATATATATCTAGCTAGGACACTATGTATGGTTAGTTGTTCATGCATCTTATGCTACTACATTGCTCAATTTATCTATCATGATTCCATGATCTCCAATGTTATCATTACTATTTCATATTTCAATCATTTCTATAACATCATTTGCATAACTTTCTTCTTTTGAGCTAAGTTATTTTGAAATATTCATAATTCATCATAAAAGAGGGGGCATACACAATGGCTTATCATAGAGACTACACTACAAAGATAATAAAATGTAGGATTCATTCATTTGATCACAATGCATAACTAAAATTTACATAGAAATCATTTTCAGATAATAATGCTCTATCCAAACAAGAGTACAAGCCATTTGTGTCCAAAATAATTTGCTAATAGGAAATAAATAATGATTTATAGAACTTATCAGAATCATAGTCAGTTAAAATATAGTTGAAATAAGTATAAACATCATTTTTTATAAATACTCATATATTAATCAGATTGGGGGCATCATGCATAACATGTGTTCTATAATTTATATAGATATTTTGCTCATAAAATCACATGATATTACTCAATTTTAGAATCCATATATACCCAGATATCATATTTTAAGCTTGTGTATAGCACATTACCATTTATTTTCTCAAATTTTCTATAGTTTCATAGAAGGAATCTCATTTCATGTCATTTTCTATGTTGTATACACTAGACCTAGGTTTTGCACCTATTTTTTATAATAAATTATTCTTACTCTATCTACAATTGTTGATTCATATTTTTACCCCAATTTTTCATGACAATGATCTATTGGTACTCATACAAGGATTCAAGTTACTCTAATACTTTGAGTATGCAATGAGAGATTCAAGCATGCCTTGAGTTCTTAAACACACTCTCCTATCAATAAGGATTGGGACATGCATAGTCCAATCCAAGTGTTTCAATAAAAAATAAATATCCAAAGGTCCCACCCTTTATAGTCACTAGTGTTGCACTAGAAAACACAATACCTTTCATACGCAAATCAAGTGTATTCATCCCTTATTATTTGATTTATAAGTTTTTTGTCTTTACTTTCATATTTTTATCTTAAATAAGAACTAATTTATACATGTTTCATTGCATGTTTGCATGAAACATAGTTTAGCATGTGGCCTACATTCAATACTATTCTTTGTAGGTAAGTTTAGGTATAATTATTTTCATTTTAATCCAGTACTTGAACTTTTTTTGAATTACTATAATAAAAGGAGGACAAATGTAGACACATAAATTAACATTTATTATTGAAACAATGTAATTTTGACAACTCCTTATATAATATTTAACTCATCTTCAATTCCACAATTTTTTTATTTCCATTCCTTCACTTATATGTGGATGACCCATTCCTCCAAGTAACTGATGATTTCAAAATGTCCATGTTTCTCATTCCATAAAACTCAAGCTTATTCTCTAACTGTTCCACACTTCTAACTTAACTCCTTGATTCTTAGACAAGGCTTCTCCTTTATAATAGTCTCACTTACCAATAATGTCTGAATGTATTGGCCAAATCCTCCCACCAAATAATAGATAGTTGTTCAAATTCAAACTCACCCAATGAGTCATCCTACATGTTTTACAATCCCTATCTAAAGGAATTCCAAAATGATCACTATAAATCCACATTTTAAAGCCATTATCACTAGAGGCTCGTATGATTGAAAATCACCATAATATATAACTTTACATTCAAATAAAAACACTTATTTTACCTAATTTAGAGTCCACACAACTCTAGTATCCCTGACCTAAATCTGAATACACCTCCAAGGTCACATATCATTAGTAAAGCTCTTAATAAAACCAAGATTGAACCAATATTTATCATTACACTAGTCTTTCACCACACCACCATAGCATGAGATAACTACATGAAGTTTGATCCCTGTTCGAAGTATTGTTATGTAGGCAACAATCAACGTAAGGGGTGTTGAGGTCAATCACAACTTTAACTGCTAACCCCTTTTCCCCCTTTTATTTAATTTTGTCCACATGACCTATTGAGCTAGGGTTCCAAGTGAAAAATAAGGTACATATAAAATTCCATAATTAATCATGTATTTCTAATCTCACACATAAAACCAATAAGAAAATGTGCACAGGTTTGAATTTTCATAGATTATAAAAAATCTATTGGATGTCAGTGCACCCTAAGGACACTAGCATAAGCTACCATTATTTTATTTGAATGGCCTTGTCCTAATTCCAAGTGAATCCATATTCTTAATTCATAACATCATTATATAGTCACACAGTCATCCTTACAATTATATTTATAGTTCTGTACATCTAATTTCTATCTAAGTTGTATTTATTTGGTACTTTTCTTTTTTAGAATATATCTAAATTTAATAATGTCAATCAATTTGTGTCATTTATTTCAATTTAATAGCATTATAATTTTCTCAATAGTTTGTCTAATTAAGATTAAAAATTTCTCTTAATTACCAAATTTGATCAGATAACTAGCATCAATTTGGCATTACTTGTAAGCTATCATACCCATTATTTATAGAGTGGCACTACATCATGGCATATCTAAACTATAATGATATTCAAATTAAATATAATAATTTTAAAATTAATAATTTCATTACTTTGCTTGAAAAGGTGAGGCTGGATAAAATAACAAAGTTTTTTATCAAGATTAATAGTAGATGATCCAACATAAAAAAATTGAATGGAAATTTCATAAACCTGATGGGGAAGCCCTTGTTTAAAATGGTTTTCTCCATTCAAAACACTTTTATTATTTTAATGTTAATTTGAAATATTCCATAAGTAATTTTAATTAGATATTAATTTTTGATGACCTCCATGAATAGTCATCATCCAAATGATATTTTCCTCATGTATCAGCACACCACACCACTTTGGGATTCTCACCCTCTAACTTCTTTCCTCATTTGAAAATATTTTGATGAGTAACTTGCCTAATAAATCACCTTTGTATTGAAATTAATACCAATGTAGGATTAACCCAATTCCAGCTTAATCATGTATTTTAATGTTAATTTGAAAGCTTCCATGGATATTTTAATTAGATTTTAGTTTTTGTAGGACTTTCGCTCATGTATATTTTTAGTCATCACCCAAATAACCTCCATGAATATTTATTACCAAGAGGACCAATTTTAGTATAGAGGAACTATAGTCATTTGTTAGTAAGGAGAGGAATGGTGAATATAATTCATCGATTTGAGCTTCTTATTCTCTAGATTTTTTTCCGTTGAAAAAAGCTTTCATGAGTGTAGTGCCTAATATATCACCCTTGTCTCACAATTATTACCAATCAACTACAACCTTCTATTATGTCTTATCATGTCTTGGTTGTGGCCCATGAGTCATTACCATTATCTTGTTAATTGTGGGAAAAATAAAGATAACGAATAGTGCAAATTTATTCCAAATGGTTTGGAATGAATTGGCATCATTCCTACACTATTATTTGTACTTGTTTAGTAAAACCACATTGAAAATTCTTGGCTTAACCACTATCATTTATTACCTAGTGGTGGGTTGGTTGACAAATCTGAGTCATCGACCACAATACTATCTTTTATTATTTTTCTGTAACCTATACATAATTATGTATGCACTCATAGTTGTTTCTTTGAATTTTCAATGATCCTTGTGTAATAAACTAAATTATTTGGCTTTAAATCAAGTTATCGAGTCCTAAAAAGACATTTAACATGAACCATTAATTTTAGGTTATAGTTGTCATTTCTTCATTGATAACACTAATTTTTTAATGTCATTGCCAATATTAATTAATTGGTATGTATTTGTCGATTTAATTGCTTGCACACATATCACTTGAACAATTCTCATATTAAAAAATTTAACAAAAAAAATAGTGTAATAATATTAAAAATTTATCATATCAATACCCTCCAACAAATAAAATGTTAGTATTATTTTTTAAACTTTTTCTATAATCCAAAAATTATCAAAATTAAAAATAAATACTTAAAATTTCAAAAAAAAAAAAAAAACTTATTAATTTATTGACCAAAAATATTTATTTCAAATAAAACCTATAATAAGAACTAATAACCATATTATTTAAAACTAAATTTCTAAGTTTCTAATATTTCATCATCAAAATTTGCAACATTAGACCTGTATCGTTTTTGTCTTGTTTTTAATATAGTTTATTGTTTTCAATAAATTATATTTTCATTCATTATTATTCTAAATTTGACTGTATAATGAATTCATAATTTTTAATACTAATTCTGACTTCTTTTTAAATGTGTTTAATTTATCTAACTTGTAATAGTTTTAAGAAGCCAACTAGTAATTCCATTTTTAAAATAAGGAGTGGATTTATATAAACTTTTATTATTTAAAATGAAATACTTTTTTTTCATAATAATAAAGATTAATATTTTTTTAAATATAATTTTTTTGAAAATATATTTTAAACTTTAATTAATTAAAATTTTAATAATATTAAATTAAAATCATACCACATACTTATCATTTTATATAATTAAAATAATTAATAATTGAGGATGTTAAAAATACTACAAACTTAATATTATATGTTTCATATTTAAAATTTTAAATAAAACTTAATTAAATTAAAAATAGTATTTTTTTGATAAATATCAGAGTTCTATGGGTTCCTTGTCCCATGTATACATATCAAAATTAAAAAAAAAAAAAATAGTTTACATGGAAATTATCAAAAAGACAATTTTGAGATCCAAGTGTGAACAATGGTAAGACCAAGAAACTAGTGAGTCAAGAAACAACAAACTACAAAAAACTAGATTCTACTTAGGCCAAAAAGGCCTCTTTCTATAATGTCAAAGAAATATAATACAAATTTACTACCACTTGTTTCAAAAACCCAAAATAAATGAAATTCAGGTTTTACCTTCCTTAAAAACCTCCACCGCCACTACCTCAAGGGAGCCTTCAAACTTAGATGGGCCCTCATTGAGTAGACCCCTATTAACCACCCCTTGGATCCTAAATTTTACTCCAAAAATATAAGTTGTAGTGTGAATGTTATATATTTGCCCTTGCATAGATGAGGTCACTACCCTCCGAGATGCCCTGACTAGCCATGGAGGCATTGATCCATTGCCACAAACCACCAGCTTAGCAATGAACTTGATAGCCTCCACCCACTCCCTATTGTGCCTAATTCCCTTCCACACATATATCTCATGAATTAAACTCTTGATCATAGCTAGGGGAGGTGGACAAATGAACTGCCCCTCCAAAGAAGAAGAATCATGAAATTTGATTTGAATCTCTTCCACAAACCCCATGAGAGCAACAAAACTTGATTCTAATGCCCTAAAAATAGATAACAGGACCAACCCAAGTCTGCCAATACCTAAAAATGACATTTTAAGGAAGAAGCCAAAGCCTGCTAAAGCTAAATCCTCCAACAAACCTGGAAGATGATCCAAAGCCATAAAATATTTGACCACTTTAGCCACCACTTCCTTATTAGGAAAAAGAATCAATACATTATTTGCAAAACTGCCACCCCTAAATCCACCCTACTAAAAATGCTATTATGAAGGTAGTTTTCCCCTGAGATGCAAAGGATTTCCTGTATAATCTCTTCCATCAATGCCCAAAAAAAATTCTTAATCCTTGCCCTAGATATACCCCACCAAAGGCCATTTATCTAATTAATCTACTACCTGCATGTTGCATTCCACCCTAAACACTCATAAGCCAGAGAAAGGAGCTCTCACATGCTAGACAAGCCAATGAATAAATGCATGTAGAGAGTCATGCAAAGTAAGCAATGCAAACTGCCTTAATAAATAAGGTCTGCTACTAGCTCAAATGACCCATTTAAAGCCACAATTATAGGTCACCACCTTCCCACAAGCCAATAGGGAAGTATTAATTGACCATAGGAAATAATCATAGGAGATATAATGTTTATAGACCAAAATATATGGAGGAAATCCCAATGAAGTCATCTCATTTCGTTCGTTGATTATCCACTCTAATTTCCTCCATTTGGTTAATACCACAATTCATTAAGAAATCTGCAGTTGAATTTTCTTCCCTAAAATAATGCTTATAATCCTAAAACATAAGAGTATCCAAACATTCCCAATATTTTACCAAAATATTCTCTAATTTCTAAGAGGTTGTAGTCTTATTTTTTAGTGTGGAAATTAGTATTTGGGAATCTCCTTCTATATATAGATTCTCAATGTTGCATTTTAAATCCAACTCAAGCCCTGTTATAAGAGCTTTTACTTCAACTTAATTGTTTGTTCCATCTTAGAGATTTTGAGAAACTACCCTAATGAGTGAGCCACTATAGTCCCTAATCATATAACTTGATCCAAAAGCTCCCATATTATCCCTCGAAGCTCTATAAAAATTCATTTTGAACCACTGCAAAGGTGGGGGGAGCCAAGAAGCATTATCCTTTATTTTTATTTTAAATGGATTTACTAATGTTCCATTAATAGGTGGTTGTGTAATGATCCTCCATTTGGCACACATTCTCATATCCTAAGCCAATAAACAACCATTTATGCATTTTATCTGAGAAAAAATAACCTTTGAAATAGTAACCTCTAGTTCTTTTAAAATTGAAGCAAGAGTTCTTTCCTTACCTTCAAAAATTCATTGATTTCTCTCCTTCCAAATTTTCCACACCAAAATAGCTGGACTAACTCTCCAAAGTCTGAACAAAAAATTTATACAATCCCCAATTGTCTAAGATGAAAAGGCATTGAAAAATGAAGAGGGCCAAGCCTAAGACCAGTAAATATTATAACAAAGCCATTCCCAATACTAATTAGTAAAGGGATAATGATAAATCAAGTGATTAGTTGTTTCTTCCTCAAATTTGCAAAGGCAACAACAAGAAGGACCAAAAAATGGATTTTAGCCAACCAATGTTGGGTTAGGATACGATTCTAAATTGCTAACCAAGTGAATGCCCCTACTTTTTGAAGACCTTATTTACCTCAACATAATAATCTCACCCAACCCATCACATCATTGGTTACCTTAGCCATTTGATAACCAATACTCACTGAGTATTTTCCTAATTTAACCCCAATCCTATGAAAATAATCATCTTTAGAGTTGATGAAAAATTTGTGCTTCACCAAGTACTCTATCAAATGAACACTCTAAACCTCAGGAATGCCTAAATCCTCAAAAATATTTCATGACCAAGAAGACAAGCCCTATGACTATTTCAATTCCAATAAATTCACTATCAAGACACCACAAACTATAATGAGAATAGATTTACCCTCAACCATGTCAAGAAGATCTACCAATGATTTATTCCCATTCCAAGAGTCTTCCCAAAAATTTCTAAATGACCATTATTGATGGTCTATAAAATGTGATTTGAGATCAATGACCTACAATTCAACAAAAAAAACAAAAGTGTGAACCCTTTTTAGGGTTAGTAATATAATTCATACTCCATGGATTAAAGTATTTACATCTTAACAACCTACACCATAGATAATTTGGTTTATAAATCATTCCCCAAACTAGCTTGGCTCTAAGAGCTTGGTTTTAGAGACTTAAGTTTTTCACCCCTACTCCTCCCATCTTTTTGACTTTACAAGGCCTCTCCCACTTCAACAAAGAAACTATATTCTTGATTTGTGCACCTTGCCATAAAAAATAATTCATAATTTTATTCAAAACCTTGACCATATGACTTAGTAGTTACAAATTTATGAGGAAATAAATGGGAAGAGAACTCAAAACTAATTTGATTAGGGTAATGCACCCAACCAAAGAAATCCACCTTCCTTTTTAGGAAGCCAAATGTGCCTTGAATGAATTGATCAAACTTTCCTAGTGAATACCTTTACCAACACCAGAGAATAAGGGAATTCTAAGATATTTAGATGGTAATTTCTCAATATTGAAGCCCAAAACCATGGAAATCACTTGTTGTTTTTGTTCTAAATAATTGATTAAAAGAAATCTAATTTTCTTACATTCACCATTTGACCAGAAGTAGACTCAAAGATAGAAATAATAGGCTTAAATACCTAAGTTTCTCATACTATAGCTTGACCAAAGAGGAAGGTGTCATCAACAAGTTACTGATGAGTGAGATTTTCTAAATCTTTCGAAACTTGAATCCATATAATCTAGAGACCTCCTTAACCTACTACACTACATGATGTAGAGCTTCAGATAATAAAATAAAAATAAATGGGGATTAAGGATTCCCTTATCTAATACCCTTAAAATAATCAAATAACCCTGTTGGATTTCCATTGATTATAATAAGAAACTTTGGCCCAGATACACAACTAAAAACCCATTCACACCATTCTTTACCAAAGCTAAATTTCTCCAGGACTTTGATCAAAAATTGCCAATTTACTCTATCTTAAAAAAAATTTGATATCTAATTTGAACAACATTCCCTTCTTATGAGTATGAGAGAGATAATGAAAAATTTCATGAGTAATGATTATACCTTATTGAATGTTCCTACCTGGAACAAACCCAACTTGTCTTTTTGAGATCAAGGAATCCAAAACGGGTGTGAGCCTTGTCACCATCACTTTTGAAATGGTCTTATATGTTGTATTGCACAATGATATAGGCCAAAAATCCCCAAAATTTTCCTAAGAATCTCATTTATGAAAAAGAGAGATGAAGGTAACATTTAGGTCTGAGATAACCTATGTTCTTCTTCTCAAATCTTTCACCATCTTGAGACATCATCACCCAATGTCTCCTATAAGGATTGAAAAAACTCCATGGGAAACCCATTAGGACTAGGTGATTTATCCTTGTCCATCACAAAATCCACTAAACTCACCTCCTCTAAAGTAAATAGTGCAATTATTTTTTTATTCTATTTTGGAGACACCAACCTAGGGATAAAACCAAGATTATCATTTCAAGCTCAAAGATCAAAAGTTTTCTCACCGTTAAGAAGATTTTAAAATAAGTTAATAGCCTCTCTAAGAATCTTAGCTTGGTACTCCAACACCAAACCATCACAAGAGTGTATATTCTAGATTGGAGAGACATTACACTTAATTCTTACCAAATTATGAAAAAAATTAAAATTCCTCTCACCTTATTTCAGCCAATCCATTCTTGATTTTTGATTCCAATGGATTTATTCCCATTGTAATAGTTCCTCATGTTTAACAAGAAAACATTTCTCTTCTAAATACGAATCTTGATCCATGCCTTCCCTAAAGATCATCATATTCATATTTTCCAAATCTATTTCAGCATGGATCTTTTCTTAAAAAATATTTTTGAAGCAATTAAGATTTCACTCACGAAGACACTTTTTGATGAATTATAGATTTTTGGCCATCATATACATCAAATACCCAAATAAAATAGAAATATTCTTCCACCATGCTTGTATAAGACTAGGGATAAAGGGGTTTTGAAGCCACATATTTTCAAATTTAAAGGAACAAAGAGTCTAAGGGGATCCACTTCAATGCAGAATTCCATAGGGAAATGGTCTGATCTCGAGAAGGGAAGGATATAAATATCTAAGACCCAAATTTGAGAAATCTAATTAGAAGATACAAAAAAACAATCCAACCATTTAAAAATATTTTTCTTGCCACTTTATTTATTATTTCATGTAAAAAACCTTTGTTTGGGCTAGACATCATACAACTCATTTTTAGCAACAAATTAAATGAAGTTCAAGTTTATAAGAGCAGAGCTTGCCCTTCTACCATGTTTCTTATCTAGGGATAAAATGGAATTAAAGTCACCACCTAACATAATCTTTGAGTTAGAATAATTGGTTAGGATAGTATATAATTCATTCCAAAAAAAAAATATTACAAGTATAATCATTTGGCCCATACACATTACATAATAGAAAACACATATCAAATATGAAACTTTTGATTTAACAAAATTTCCAATTTTCCCTAGGCCCCAACATATCCACTTAAACCTTATATGGATACTAAAGAAAAACCAAACCACTTAAAGCCATAGAGGCTTCAAAAAAAGAAGTCATCCATCTCTTCCATCTTGACTCCATCAAACTAGCAGCTTCTAACAAACTCAGCTTGGTTTATTGAATCAAACCACATCAAGATTTTTAGAAAAGAGCAAACATTCCACAATTAATTTTTTTTAGGAGAATTTAGACCCCTAACATTCAAAGATATGGGATTCATGAGGAAAGAGGAAGGAATTCCACCCCCAACTTTTTAGAATTAAATAATTTTGAGAGATTACCTTGCTTACCCACTAAGACTTCCTGAGCTACTCACTCCATATTTAATTTACATTATCACTTCTTAGCTTTACCATAATTTAGAATCAAAAGGGAAATCTATGATTTAGAAATAGATTAAAAAAATCCCCAAAGTTTAGCTACTCCTCTGAATCTTCATCCTCTAATTCTGATCCACTTACTAGTTCCACATGGTTAGGAACCTCAGCCAGATTATCTAAGTTAGGAATCAAGCTAATCTTAGGAACCCTTCAAACTTGAGAAGATCTCTAAAAAAGAGATCTAATAGCCTGAGATGTTCATAAATAAAATCACATCCTTTTAATAAGGAAGATGGGGAAAACTCATTTCTCTTATCAAGCTTGTCTAGAAGAGCCTTAGTTTTAGAAATTTTGAGAAAAGATGATTTTTAAGCCATTAAATTAAGATCCAACACATATTAAGCCTTACCAGAATTAAGATAAACAAAAAAAATTGGAATCTACCTAATAGGGTCTTGATACCTATCCACATCCATATTATTTCCTTTATTAGCCAAACACATTTCATTCTATTAGGACTAATACTTACCATTGTGTTGCACGTAAAAGGATCTAGACAAAGTTATGATTAATTTTCAAACCCAAGTCTCTTTACCCATGCTTTAATAAGATACCACTAACTGAAACTTATAAAAATTCTTAGTATGCCATGTGCATCTACACTTGAAAATATAAAAGGGATGTTTTCAATTCAACTGATTGGGACCAAGAGTGCCCCTAAGATTTGATGTGAATGTATTATGTAATTGTTGAATCAATATCCATTAAAACCCTAATTATTGCATATGAAGCTAAAATTCCCTTCTCAATGATTGAATCAATCTATAAAAAAGTTCCTAACATATTACCTTGCACTGAAAGGCCTTTAATGCCCAAATACTCTAGGGGAAGACTGTACAACCTTATCTAAATAGGATAGTTGCCTTGTACTAATAAAATGTCAAAATTGGGTTGCCATTATTGAAGTTAAAGTCCCATTCCTGTCATGGACCCAAAAGGGTTGATTAAAAACCTTTATCTTCAATTCCAAACTTGGAAAAATGATAATGAAAAAACCCTTGGGCAATAATCTAACCTTAGTTTCCCTCCCCCATTGATCCTCTACCCAAGATTCAATCTCCCCTATCATTGGCCATTTCCATATAAATTTACCTATAAGATATCACTCCTCTAGGAGAGAAATATTCTAAGAAAACTCAGCCAATTCCCACTGAAATTCTTTATCAACACCAATCTTGATACCAACCCTTGATCAGAGAACTAAAACACCAATCCCTTCTTTTGATCTGCCTCCATGCCTTCTAATTTTTGTTTCTTGGCCAATAACTAGAGGAAATGATTTATCACTAATTTCCAATGACTTTCTTACCTCCAAAACCTTTTCCTACAAAAACTTTTCTAGATTCTCCCAAGACTCAACCCATTTGCTACCTCTTTCTCCATTTGATTTTGCTCCAACTATAAACCCTAACCACTCACCAGAATCTCAAATTTATTCATCCAGTGCTCGATGATTTGCCTTATAAAATTTATGACCCATCCCTAGAGAGGGATAAGGCTTCCTTCTACTTTTTTCCTCAGTCACATGTCATCTATCAGTAAAACAAATTTTAATGAAAAAATAATTTAATTTTAAATATTAATATTTTTTATTAATATATTTATATTATTTAAAAATATTTATAAAGATGTAAAATATCAAAGATAAAGAACATTATGTTGATATTTGAACATTCACCCTAATGATATAAGTTGGCAAGATTCAAAAAGTGTATTCAAATTAAATAAATTATATGTAATTTGTAAGCTTCACAAAGTGTATTTAAATTAAATAAATTATATGTAATTAAGCATTATAAAATATGTACAATACACTAATAATGGGGTGGGTGTAGGGTAATGAGGAACAAAGGGGGTTTTAAAGTATCATTTTTTCTTCTTTTCAAAATAATAATACTTAAGCTTTGATAGATTTTTACATAAATTTGGACAAATAATGTTATGATAACATAAGAAGATTGTTCTAACCAATAGGTCCCTATTCCTTTGTAAAAAAGACCCCAATAGTTTATATATATTTTCTTAAATAATAGCATGGATTTGAGTTAAATGTTTAAATTCATTGAATTTCTAATTTAAGTCAACTTATTTATTAAATGACAATTATTCTTTGACTTCTGATTCAGTGTTTGAAGTTATTTTGGTGAAGGATTTTATTTCAATGTATTAAGGCTTTGAAATTTCCAAATTGGGAGACAAAATGACTATATATAATTTTGACTTAATATAAATTTGTTTCATCTAAATTTAGCATTTTCAATTTGAGTGTTATCTTTGGATGTGCAAAATTTCACTTATTTGCACCCATTCACACCTAATCCCATGCACTTGTAGACAAATTAGTAGGAGTTTGGATTATTTGGAATTGGACAAGGATTTAGGTATCTCATTTTTATAAACTACATACCTACACAAGGCTATATTAACTCGTAAGATTGGTCCAAACCACACATCATGTTTTCAAAACTTCATAGTCATTCATAGGCCATCACATGCATTATTAGTTGAGTTTTCTTATTATTCATGAGCATAGAACTACAAGGATTCCACATGTCACCATCACATGGCCTCTCATCTAGTTTTACATAATATGAAGTTATCTTGTTTCACATGTCATCTTATAACAACTTCACATGTAGTTGCATGGTGTCATATCTAGTTTCACTTACTACAAACTCTGACTTGGCTCTTTAGTGCTATGTGTCAACCTTACATATAGTCACATCATATAACTTAAGGTCATCAAATTCACATGTAATTATATTTTAATTTTAATTTCTATGAAGTTCCATTTCATTGATTAGTACCACATATCATCTAATCATAGTTTCGCACTTAGTCACTTGCATTTTCAATAGAATAGTCTTATGGAAAAGTGACACCATCACATTCCACCACCTATCATGATCATAAAAATTTGCATCCAAAAAGATAAAATTCAAAATGAATGCAAATCATTTGGATCACTCCATATGGCATCATCCTATTCATTTACATTGTTGCAATACATTGAATAAAGCTATTTTAACAAGGCATTATAGCTTGTGGGTTTGTGGCCTAATCACATGATGCCACTTATCATGATATTTTATATTCACAATAAAAATACTATAGAATACCCATCTAACTTCTCCACTCATGCCGCATGTCACATTATCACAATTTCATAAAGGTTTAAAGTCAAAAAATCTAATCATAATGACATAGATTCATATATCCTCATACATTTGTAATTCAATCTAATACTACCATTTGTCATCATCTCACACTCTCACGAAGGTAGGAGGATTGACATTTAAATATTTAAAATAACGCTGTGACTTTGAGATATAGTGCCACATAACATGAAGCTACAATCAAAATAAATGTGACCCTATCCTACAATTCTATGTGTCTTAATTTTATAACTTCACAACATGGTATAGTTTACATAAATGCATAAGGATTTTACCTTTGTGAACTATAACTTAATGGGCAGGTGACATTTGTCATCATGGCATCTGCTCATAGGAAAAGGAAAACTTAGACTCAATCACTCAAGGATAATTTATGACAATGTGAAATAATTTCATTTGGCATAAATAAATAAAATTGACATGACAACACATCACTATCAAATAGAAAATACTCAAAGCATGCCACAATTACTTCACTAACATAGGGTTGAAATTGAAGGTCGTCACCACATGATAAACCATCACAAGCTTTGAAATAATCTATACAAACTGCAACATGATAAATTTTAAATGGTTAAAATTTTAGTTGTAATATAAAACATGGTGTCACTTTGAATGGTCAAATAATTAGTTCAAATGGCCTCAAAGCTGAGATAAAATCCTAGTTTTCTTTCATATTAGCATAGCTCACTATAAAATGTTAGTTCATTTTTCAGTTACTTTAGATTTTATCTATTTTTTAAATAAATGATCACATGTAATGAATTTTATTATAGCAAAGTAGTGACCAAATAATTACATAAATATTATGTATCTATACCTCTCTTTTTTAAGAGAATGATCTTGTTAATATTAATAAAGCCAATAAATTATCAAGTAAGTTCAATGTGTTGTATTGTTATTCTCCTTATCATATTTTATAGATGCATGGGTAATATCAATGAAGCAAGCTTAATTTATGTGATTAATAAAACATTTTAGCTTGTGAATAAGTTAGTTTAATTCAATTAATATTCTAAGTTTTTTATATACAGAAGCTATGATTTAGACCTTGATTTATGGTTGAATGTGCTTATGTAATTTATCATTACTTAAATATTTTTAGGGTAATGTTATGAAATATATTTCACAAATGTTTTTTCATAGAATCTCCATTGTATTTGGCATGATCTAAATTATCAATAGAGCAGGTTAAAAACTAGTTTAAATTTTCTTATCTAATTTCATAAGTTTTTATTTTTTAAGGGATTTACTTCATGTTAATAAAGAATTCTTCTTTTTCAGCCCTACTCTTCCCTCTTTTTTTAATTTTTTCATGAGATATGATTGTTATATTATAACATCATTGTAAATATGCATTTTAAGATGTTGTTTTGATATATTAGGTGGATGTATGTTATTGTGATACATGTCACATGTTTTTTTCCATGTAGGCTACATAAGAGAGTCACAAACTACAACTCGTACCTTAGACATTTTTTTGTCAATCATAAATCAAGATGTTGAAACCCCATTTTGTGGTGTGCATAAAACCCACATCAATTAATATGAATAGTGGGATTTTTAATTTAGTTTATAGATATATAAATTTTATACTTAGATGAGAGAAGTATGTGAAATTGATGTATTTATAACAATGACATAGTAATTTTTTTTTAAATAACTATATTGCATGTGTATGGACACACTTTTTTGGAGTAAACAAATGAATTTTTATATGAAATTGAAATCATATATATATAGATAGGTAAAAGGTTTTATCTATAACCAATACATTTTGGACAATGTCATTGATGTTTGGGAAGGTATGGAATGGGATTGGATTTCCAATCAAAAGTCCTTGTTTGTTGATATTTATTTTGAGAAGGCACATGATCACGTTGAGTGGCCCTTTATTTTGGCCATGATTCAAACTCTTGGTTTTGGTCCTAGGTTTGTGCAAATAATTAACATGATTTTCCAAGATGTTGGGGCATGTATCACCATCAATAGATCTCACTCCTTTTAGTTTTAACAACATATATCTATAAGGTAGGGGTGCCCTTTAGCTCCTTCACTTTATGGGTTAACAACAAAAGGTTTTAGCTATCTGATTGTTAATTATGCATCCTGAGGTTTGGTGAAAGGATTTTCTCTCCCTCAATGTGACTACCAATTACTAAATGAGAATTTTGTTGATGACTCTTTTCTCTCGCTTTAGTAAGAGGAGGAGATGGTTAAGAATTTTAAGGATTATCTTCATATATTTTTTTTGGCCTCTAGATCATCCATTCAATGGAGAAAAAATTAGTGTTATTTCTAGACTCTTGGTCCCAAACTTTCTTGGTTGGAGGGATATCAATGGTAGTCACTTCTTTTAGGGGTTCAATTTAAGTTACTTGGCATCCCCTTTGATTTTCAAGCCTCTCATTATGAGTTTTGGTCCTATGTGGTTCAGAGGGTTGAGAAAAAATCTCCTTTTAGATCACAAAACCTTTGTCTTTGGTGGGAAAGTTTCAGATTTGTTCTAAGGTCTTAATGACTACACATGTTTACTATTCTTCATGTTTAGATACTTCTAATGTTGCCTATAGTAGGCTATAAAATATCCTAAGAGACTTTCTTTGGGTTAGTTCTGAAGGACACATGTGATTTCATAGAGTTTCTTAGGAAATTTATTGTAAGCCTAAAAACAAAGGTGATTTAGGTCTTCTAGACATTAAGCTTCAAGGTTTAGCTCTCAACATTAAAATGGGTTATTTGAGGGCTAAAAGGAAATGAAGCCTAGAAGATTATACTTTTTCACTATATCTCTTATGGGATCCCTTATGGTATACATTCTTGGCATGACCTTGGTCTCCATACTTTTCTTATTACCCTAGTTCTAGTCAAAATTTAGGGTGCATTTATCATTCAAAGTATATGGAAAGCTTGGGAAAAACTCAAGCCCCATCTAATATAGATAGGGGAGGGTTTTAGGAATGGTATTTCCATTAATTCTCATTCCCTTTGGTGGTCTCCCTACCTAAATTTTTATAATTTTCCCTTTGCTTTGGTCCCTTGGATTAAAGGATTAATATTATTCAAGAAATGTGTGAAAACGTAGGGGATGTCTTTTGCACCAAGAGCCATACTTGGCTCTCTTGGCCTCAAGTTTAAACCAAATTCAATTTAAATAATGTAGATGTTGAATCTATTACTAAAATTAAAAGCTCCATACCTAAAGAGTATCTTCATAATATTGGATTCAAGTCTCTTACTCTTTAGTGGAAAGATTGGCATTGGCCTAAGGCCACTCCTTTTGATCATTATTATCTTTGACTAGGGTACAATATTTTATCCCCCTAGCATATTTAATATGATACTCTTAATCATTGATGGAACCTTCATTCTAGCCATGGGATCTAGTTTAGAAGATTCTTCAATGTGTTGACTTCTCCCATTAAGATTAAAAATTCCCATTTTCTTTGGTGCATCCTCTATCAAGGTTTGCCTATGGGTACCAACTTAAGCACATGGTGGTTTCAAATCCCATTTATCCATCCTATCATCAACCTGAGTCTATTAAGCACCTTTTCTGGTTTTGTTCTCACACTCAATCAATGTGGAATTGGATTCATACCCTCTTTTATCCATTTAGACCTAAGTTATTTACATGAAAGATGACTTTCTTGGGTGAATCTTCTCTATTTATGACAAGATACAATAAATTTTGGCATGTTTTTTTCATGTTGACATTTTATTTCAAATATGGAAAGCTAGGAACTATGCTCACTTTTTTTTTTGAAAAAAGAGGGGTAAAAACTTTATTAAAACCAAGAATACCAAAGTACAGAACAACTTGAGGCCAACGCCTCAGGAATCAACAAAACCACTAAAAACCACAAGGACAAAATATCCTTTCCAAGTTCTAGCGAAGTGTGTAGGGCATCTGCTCCCACCCATCAAACTTCTGGCCTTCAAATTCTTTTAATCCCCATCTTGCCAGGCAATCGGCCACCTTATTCCATTCCCTAGGAATATGGGCAAAAATCATAGATTCCATACAAGAACTAACTTGAAGAATTTGTTAAATAATCAATGATAGCTGCTAGCACACATCATATGTCTTCTTCTCAAGAAGCAAATTGACCAAGACTTGAGAATCAGCCTCACAGATCACTTTCCTCCATCCTAAATCATAAGCTCTCCTTAAAGCATGTAAAATCACACAGCCTTCCATCCGGTTAACTATCTACACTCCTTTGTTACTCGCAAAAATCAAAACCATCAAACCAGTAGAATCCCTGCCAAGCTCGCCAATCCCAACTGAGCCTAGATTCCCATGAGATGACCCATTCGTATTAAGTTTCAAAAAATTAGTAAGAGGTGGCATCCATTTCTTGGTTCTTTGCACTCTCTGTTTCACCTATCTACCTCTCCTGACACATGCTGAGATTAGAGAAACTCCCTAAATGCCCAACCTCTCTGCAATCTCAACATCACTCTTATCCATTGGTAGGGTAATCTCACTCTTAACCCCAATGGTTTCTTAGACCATGCCCAATATTATAGTCCATACCTGCTGAATTCCCAAGTTTTCTCCTTGGAAGATCCTGAAATTTCTTTCAAGCTAGACTTGCCATAAAAGGAAAATAGGACCAGCGTACCATACCTCATGCAAAAAATAAGCTAGTGAGGGTGGTCTACCCAATCTCGCCAAAAAATCAGCCAAGGAGGATGCATGAACGCATTGGCATTTCCACACTTCCCACCAAAATGCCATAATTGTGTTGATAAGGGGCATCAAAAGAATAAATGTTGAGAATCCTCCTCCTCACTGCTGCATAAGGCACACCTTAAAGGGCCAGCAAATCCTCTCTTTTAGATATTATCCCATGTCAAGCATTTATTCCAGGACAAGGCCCAGGTGAAATAGTTACACTTCGGCCAAGAGAAACTATTCTAGACTTTTTTCCACCAAAGAACTTCCCTCCCACCATCCAAATGCTGAGAGATCAATGCCTAGTACCCTGAAGACACTGTGTATGATCCCTTTAGATTGGGGGCCCATGCCAAAACATCACTTTCCAAAAGGGCACTATAGTTGTGTCCAACAAGAATGGATTGGAGTTTAGCACACTCCTCTTCCAATCCCATAATCGGCCATTCCTCTGGTGTTCTCCACCTCACTATCAGCACCTACCCCTGATGGGAAAATTTGTTGAAATCACCCACCCTCAACCAGCCAACTTCACCAAATCTTTGTGCTAAAATATTTAATTGAGGATATTGATTTGCTAGGGGCAAAAAACCATCCCAGGAGTCCTACCAAAACTGTGCCTCCATCTCATCTTTACATATCCAGAATAAACCACGCTTAATGAGCGCATCCCCTTTCTTGAGCATAGACCAGATCATCGACCCCTTCCCTGTCAAACTATGCCGAGGAGTTTCACTCTAAGGAACCCCTGCCAAATACTTATGTGATAAGATTATAGCCCAAGCTGGTCTGGTTCAACACACCATCTCTAATACAGTTTCACAGCCAAAGCCATACCAAAGAGTAGTGAATGTCTTAATCCAAGACCTCCCAGCCTTTTTGGACTACAAACTATCTCCCATTTAATGAGATTCCATTTAGTCGCTGCTAAATTGCCAGCCCAAAGAAATTGCCTTGCTAAGGAATCAGGTTCTCTCATAAAACACACCGGCACTACCTAAACCATACACTTTTATATAGGGAGCACCTACACAACCGATTGAAGTAGCTGAACTCGATCGGCAAAGGACAACCATTGATGAGTCTAATGATTAACCTTAGCATGAAACTTGTCCAGAAGGCCCTGCCACGTCTCCCTAGACTATCTCGCAATCGAGATGGGAATGTCAAGGTAGAGCAGAGGAATACTTCCAATTTAGAACCTAAATAAATTAGCACTTCTCCTTTGAATTGGAAGAGGGGTGTTGAATAAATAAATTGAAGACTTACCCTCATTTATTAGCTATCTTGACACCTCAAGATAAACATCCAGATCTCTGTGCATATTAGACACCTCTCTCACAGTTGCCATGCCCATCAAAGCTGTATCATCCACAAACTATAGGTGAGAGAGTGTTGGGAGACCTCCACCCCATTACCATCCCTAAATATGTCCCCCTTCCACATTCCTTTTGATCAACCATCCTAGCCCTTCTACCAAAAGAATATATAGATAAGGGGAGAGGGGATCATCTTGTCATAGGCCTCAAGAGGCTCTAAATAAATTAGAATGCTCCCCATTAATTAGAACTGAGAAGGAGGTCAAATTCACACAGCTTATGACCTAATGAATCTAGTCCTCACTAAATTCAAAAGCACTCAAAACCTTTTTAAGGAAGGACCACCAAACTCTGTCATAAGCTTTACTCATATCCAACTTAATGAACATGGCCTTTGCTTTTGACTTGGCCATCAAATGAATCACCTCAATAGCCACCACCATGCCACCCAAGATTTGATGCCCTTCCACAAATCCACTTTTCTCTTTGAAAATAAACAATGTAAGCCACCTTTTCAATCTTTCCACAATCAGCTTGGAGATAATTTTATAAATCACATTACAAAGGGAAATGGGATGAAACTAACTTAGCTGATCAGCTCCCTCCCCCTTAGGGATAAGAGCCAAGAAAGTTGAATTCAAAGCCATAAGCATCTGCTTATTCATCTATTATTCGCGAAAAGTAGCCAAGAGATCGACTTTTATAATGTCCCAAAACTCCTAGAAAAATTCAATCAAAAATCCATCCGGCCCAGGCGCTTTACCTATTTGCATCTGGAAAACTATCCTATCTACCTCCTCCATATAAATGGCACTCATAAGATGCTCATTCATCTCCAAAGAGACCAAAGAGGGAATACAGGAAAGAACCTAGGTCTCAGCCACCAAGTCCCCCTACACTTCCTCCCGAAATAAAGAAGCAAAGTATAGTTCTACCTCATTACAAATACCCTGGGTGGAATGAATGGTCTCCCCCCTATCCATCACCAATGAAGAAATAGTATTACCATGTTGCTTGGATTTCACTGAGTTGAAGAAGAATGCAGTATTCCTATCCCCCTCCTGAAGCCAAACATTCCACACTTTCTACTTTCAAAAGATTTACTCCCTCAACTCCCATTCCTCCACCACTTTAAGAGCCTTAGCTTCTTATCTTAACATAAATTTAGATGCCCCCTCTTCCTTAATCATCTGGGTCACTTCATTCAATTGTGTTTGTGCCACATTTTTCTCCTAGTGAATGTTTCCAAAACATTGTCTGTTCCAGCGCTTGAGCTGATATTTGACAAATTATAAGAGCTTGGCAAAAGTATACATTACAATTCCAAATCCTGGTCTACCTCTTCTCCACCAATCAGTAACAAAGCCATATAGGTCTGGATCCCTAAGCCACATGAGGTAGAATTTAAAAGGCGGTCCCTAAGGAATCCTAGTTGAAAAAATAGTGAGCTTAATGGGCCAATGATCTGAGCCCCACCAATCAAGTATCTTGGAGCTGGAAGACCACAACCCCCCCACCCAAAAACATGACACCATGAATCAGTCAAGGCACTCGGCAATACTGCTATCCCCCAACCTTCTATTGTTCCACATGAAACGGCCATTACTGGGCTTAATGTCAACAAGATTAAGTGCCAAGATATTGTCTCTAAGCAAAATGGAAGAGGGCTTGGTTTTCATAATACCTCCCCATTTCTCAGATAAATTTAGAATGACATTGAAGTCTCCAGCAATAATCCAAGGCAAATAAGGAGACAAACTATGCACCTCATGAATGTTGTTCCATACCTCAAGCTTGCCTTGGAAGTCTGTCAGAGCATAGATATTAGAGAAAATAACAGATTCCCTTGATTCAATGACCAAGAAACCATAGATAAGGAGGACCTAAATGAAATATAGGACACAAGCTAGATCTTATGCGGGTTTCATAAACATGCCACACCCCCCAAATATCCTTGGGCTCCAATGCACTGACAATGGCCTTGCCTCCATAGTTTAGGTGCCATAGTCATCATATAATCAACATAAACTTTAGTCTCCTGTAGAAAGAGAACATCTGGAGAATGCTTATGCACTAATTCCCAAACAACTTTCTGTTTGGGGCCACTATTCAAGCCCCTTGCATTCCAAGAGATAACAATCATTTGGGAGGAGTCAAGAAATGGGTGTCCAAGGTCTTAACTACTCTTGACTCCACCAAGTTCTCCCCAATCATCTTAATCCTCTCTAAGTCCTTTTTACGTCATGTCTTAGCATTTTTATTCGAAGCCCCTTTCTTCCCATCCTTCTACAGGATGCCCAGATGAGGGGTAGATTTCCCTCTTTTATCCACTTTTGTAGCCATGGCTCATATCACAGACTCTACTTCCTCTATGCCCTGCCCCATATCTGTATTTGGCTCCACTATCACTTGCACTCCCGTCTATCCGTCTATGAGCATGGGCATAGTGAATTCTTCTTGCATAACACACGGAGGCTTGGCAGAGCCAACCACCAATCCCAAATCCCCCTCAGGGTGATCTATATTGTTCATATCTAGATTAATTACTTATGGCCCCAAATCATCTATGATCTCAAACCTGTTAAATGTATCCTCCTCTTGTCATTCCCTTAAAGTTCTTTTCTATCCTCTGCTATGGGTTCGGGCTTTTACCTGAATAAAGCCATCAGCATCTTTATTCTCCCCTACTACAAGCTTCTTCCCTTTGTCAGTACTAGGCATGGAACTAGAAGGAGGCATAGTTTGTTGTTCCATTGGCTTGGCTTTTGGACATCTTCACACCAAGTGGTTGTATTCATGGCAAAGGCGGCATTTGAATGGGTCTCATAGTCTATTTGTTGTACCTAGGAATATGATCCTACACTCATCTCTACTACATCTAGAAATGGTTTACTTAAATAAATTTCCATGCAAATACGAGCAAAGGTCATCACCTTCTTACTCAAGGTTTGTGTAGAAGATTTGATAGGTCTTCCAAGCATTGATGCTAGCATATGAAGCATGCCTCATGGCAACATTCTATATGGAATCTAGGCAACCAAAACCACACTGACACTCTATTAGGAAGCTCCTTAAAAGGGTTAAAGCTTGCATACCATGGTTTTACAAATAATCCCACTAGGTTATAAAAATAAGGCCCCCCTTCAAAGACCCTATTGCAATCAGCTAGGCAGAGAAATGTCACCATGAAGTAGTTGTTTGCTAGCATCGTGACTTCCATTTCACCCTCTGGTTCCCACACTCATCTAGCCTAGCTCTCCAGGAATTGAAGGGAGACTTTTAAACCCAAGAACTTACAAAACAAGGAATGATTAGAATAGTATTCTACATCCTTAGCAATCATTTCAAAGGGAATTACTAGTTTTGGTCTTTCTTTGCATCTCTCAAGACATCCATTAACCTTCATGATCCTGGATCCTCCAGGCAGATTCAAATCCTTAGAATCTATATTCTAAGAGAAGAGGGCATTTTCATACCCTTGCATGTCCTGTCCTGGAAAATTCATGCCCACCACTTCACTGAAACTAAATCCAGCACCAATTTTGGAAGGCATACTTCTGGCCATGACTGTGCCTATCTAAAGTTTCTCTCCAAATGTGAGTACGTTCCAGCCAACACCATTGGCCCCTTCACAATGCACTAACCAAAAATTGTGTGTAGCTCACATCACAAAAGATAGAAGAAAAAAAGGTTTTAACAGAAGAAACAACCACAACTAAAACACCCCACCCCCTACTACCAAACCAATGCCCTTCCCCTTCCTTCGTAGAGACACGCACAGTAAAAAATTAGCTAGGGCACGGCTGCCCTAGCTCATTGACATACACCAAACCATCCTCATTCGTTCTTGATATAGTGAAATGCCATTATTGTTTAGGAACTATGCTCACTTTAATCATGAGGAAATGGAACATATTTTTTCTATTATTAATAAAATTACTATCATATCTAATGTCATTCTCTATATTTAAAGCCAAACTAACAAAGCCAAAAATTCCCTATGTGTAGTTAGTCAAAAACCTTTAGAACTACCACATTTTTCATCACCTCCTCACAGATGGGAATGTGGTACATGCTGGTAGCATTCCAAGAACATACATAGGTTTTACTCTCCCCAATGGTCACCACCTCATTGTTCTTCCCTATGGCATGGTACATCGAGTGTATATTCTAGGAGTGGAGGTGATGGAAAATGTTGCCCCCCCATTAGGACCATGAAGGTAATAGGAGTTTGGGCCCTCCCCCTTAGTACAAGTATCCCTAACTAACTTTAGAAATTTATCCTGATAGACACATGGATGAAAATAAAAATGCATAGCAAAATTATGGATGGGAACCTTTACCTATAGATGGAGTCCCCCTACTCAAGGTGGTTGGGGTGATAAACCATAGGATCTACCTCCTTCACCACCTCTTATAGCCTCCATGTTTGTTGTTGTAGCTTAATTGTTCCTTTTATTTCTATGTGCTCTTATGAATTCTTTGTTGGTTTTCATGCATATTTGATTTGATATTTTTTTGAGTGGTTATTATTGACCCTCTATTCGACTTATTACTTTCTGAGGATTTTTTATCCTCGGTTTGAATTTGCTTGTGGGGTGTGATCTTTACACCCCTTTTTGTTGATTAACATTATATTTTATACTTTTTTATATTAATATAGTACACTCTTCAATGAAAAAAATTTCTAAGATTGTTGAGAATATTTTATATTGATTTTCAGTAAATTTATATTTTTTGAATTATTTTACAAGTCAATAAAGCTCAAAAAATTGAAACACAAGTGTAAGAAAATAACTTTTTGACCTTAAATTCATAAACAATAATAATAAATTAAGGCATAGACAATGATATGTATATTGTTGAGATATAAGTTTTACAAAAATTTTATCAACTTTTAAAAAGTTATTAAAGTATTTGGAATGATATATGCCTAAACCATAATGAGGCATGTTAAGTATAAATTAAGAAATAATTAAAAAGAATGATTTAAAATTAAAAAATTATTCATTCGAGAACTACATTCTCCTACATACAAGCTTCAATAATTTTTAAAAAATAAATAAATCTTCCTGCTCAAATATGAAAAAAAACATATAAATTTATAAAAATGTCATGTTGGTTGGTCTATGATAGTTTTTTGGACTAGGTTCAGATCCTCCAAGCCTAAAACAAAGGTAGTTTTCTAGGGGAACTCATGAAGTTGAAATTTATAATTATTATGAGGTTATACACCTTTTATAAAGGGTGCACAACCTTTCTTAGAATGACAAATGCACTTTCATTCATTGTGTCATTGTCAACTACTATTATAAAGGGTGTGTGTGGTATTTAAAAGGGAGCACACCTTAGTAGTTAAAAATGTCATACAAATTCTTATCTCCATGGTTTTTACTCCATTTCAATTTTATAAGCTTTGAATTAGTTTTTATAGCTAATAGTCTACAAATTATTCATTTTTTTGTCTAAATTATTTTAAAAGAATCAATTTTTTCTTAATTTTAATCCTAAATGGACTTAAATGGTAAAGATAGACCATGGGGTTAGGTAGTCATAATAAAATACTGATTTAGGAGCTCACAAATGAAGAAATTGAATTCAAGAGAAAAAATAAAGAAAAAGACAAGTAGATAGTATATCATCTATAAAAGCATTTAGACAAGGTGAAGGTACTTATTTCACACCAAGTAATATTTCAATAAAAAAATAACATGCCTAATTACATGGAATTTAATGTTGATACATCTTCAAGTGAGATAAGATTAAATTAATCCTTTTTGAGTGATGAAAATTAATATGTAGAACATGGAACTAATAAGTTTATATTGAGTGATGAAACACATAGAGAAATAAAATATAAATAAATATATATCCATAGTGAAGTTTTTAAGTATGATGATAATGAACATCACATAATGACTTCAATTTATCTCTCTCCAAATGAAGAGGAACTCACTTCACATATAGACTATAATTTTAACATGGGATTGAATATCCAATCTATAAATGAAGTGCTAACACCATTAAATTTTAAAAAATAGTGTAGCTCATGTGCCCACACTTCTAAAGATAGTCCGATGAGCACCAAGGTATTTGATTGAAATAGATGAGAAGATATAGAACCTATGTAAGGTAAAATGTCAAAATGTGTAGGTAACATCATGCTCAACTTATATGGGAATATTTATTTGATAATAAAACCCATACAAAATGATGTCAACTATATGTTTAATTGATGAAAATTCAAAGAGTGTGCCCTAATGTAGAGTTAAGAATAAGCAACATGCATGGAATAAATAATATAAGTAATGTATTTAATGCAATAGGTAAGAAAACATTAAATAAAGATAGTAATGTGGCAATAAAAGTAATAACAAAGTCTATAGTGAGTGAAACAACATCTAGAGGCCAATTTATTAGTCACACATGTAAAGCCTTGAAATTGGATAAGAAAACTCTAATTAAAGTTGTATGAAGAAGAAAAAAACTCTATGACCCTTTACTCACATATTGTTGGGCATTTAGTGTAGAATCCCATGAAAATACAATATATTAGTTAAAGGAACAAGACATTTGATTGAAAAAAATTGGCATGACAACAGAAGGGTCTCACCTAATATAAAGATGTCAAAATAATAAAAGGTTTAAAAAAACATGAGCCACATGCAAAACACTTCTTGGACATGACCCAAACTAAATTCTATAAGAAGTTTATTGAAAAATTTAATGGATAATTGGTAATTAACTAAAGGTCATTTTAGATACGCAAGCCTTTCTACATTAAAATAAACCAAACATGCACCACATGTTATTGTAGAACCCTTCTTGAATTTTGTATGCATTTTGATTCTTTTTGTCATATACATTGTACTTTACATACTGACAAGGTTATGTAGGAATATATGGTGGCTTCTCCACCTAAAACATCAAGAGAGTTAATCCTAATGATTTTGTGTCAAAGACATGATGGTTTTTTTTTTCAAAAGAATGTTTAGATGGAATATGTTACACTTGTGATGGTTTGTTACATTTGACCAGATATGTAGATGATGAAAATTCACATGAATTTGGTAAGCAATTGGTTGATTTTAAGAAGTAAAAATCGGTAAAATATGTATTAAAATATGGAAAAGAGTCATCAAGATGTGAAGTGGTTACGAACCATGTATTTATATATGATTTCATGGTTGAATCAAATAAGAATATTATTTACCAATATGCAAGACATATGTACCAATATAAATTATTAGATGATCAATTCAAGTTATACAAGGATAACTTCCCCTCATGACCATTTCTTTACTTGTTTGCATTGTTAAAACCTACACACTAAAATCACAATATGAGGTTTTATCCCAATAGTATAATTTAATTCAAGTTTTGATTTTCATGCATATTGTATTTAGACACATACCTAATAGCACATATGACAATGTAGACAAATAAATTAACATTTAAGCTAAAATAGTACACTTGTGACCACTCTTTTGACACACTTAGTTCATTCCTTATCCTTGGGCCATTTGATCATTTTCCTTTAATTTATGTATGATGACCCATTACACTAAGTAACCCAAATGACTTTAGAATGTTAATATTCTCTTTGAGAATCAATCTAGGATCACACGCAGTCTATACTTATTACCCAAAGTAGTTGTTTGTGCCCCTTGAATAATAGTTCCCTATTTGGATAGTATCACTCCACACTACTATCTATATTTTCCAACTCATCTTGTGAAACAATGACTAATTTACAAAATCCAAAATTCATGAAAGGGTCAACCTAAAATTTTAGTAATCCCCATCCAAAGGTCATCCAAAATTACAACTATAAATCCGTTTTTTAAACCATTTTTCACAGAAGAGGGATTCAAACATAAAAGTACCAAAATTATAATTGCACATTGAGAAAAAATCATTATTTATCTCAATTATGATTACATACAAACCTAGTAGCCTTAAATATGAGTTTTAATACACCTCTAAGGTCACAATTCATGGTTAAATAACTTAATCACACTAGGATTGCACCAACATTTAACATTTTATACCATTATTTCACACACACCATTGTAGCATGTTAAAAATAAAATGATTTTAATCCCTCTATGAAGTATTAGTATGTAGGCAACAACCAACATAGGAGTTATTGAGGTCAAGCACAAGCTCAATTATTAACCCCTTTTAATCAATGATTGCATTTATATTCTTATGACATTGAACTAAGGTTGTAATTAAATAAAGAGTTACATGGTGATCCCTTCATCATATCAAAATTTCCCACACAATCTACAAAACACACAGATAAGGGTGAATGTAACCCATAAATTTCATATCTTTGTTACCTTCTAGATAAGGTTTCCCTATTTAGATAATAGCACCCCCACTATTGTCTAGTTTCACCATTATTGTCCAAGATCCATGCCAACTCAGATTTCAAGTCCACACTTAGTCAATATAGTTTCCTTAATAGTATCTTATCTAGAAACTATCCATGTCTAAGTTTTCCAACTAAGTTTAAATTTATCTTTTTTACTTTCCATATTTAGTATATTTCTAGATTTATAAAGTTAAAAATTAGTTTGTGTCATTTATTGCATATTTATATCATTTTAATTTTGTATAGCAATTTGTCATATCTATGTAACTATTTCATTGGTTAACTAAAATTAGAGAAAACATGTTGGTGAAACCACTTATTGTTGAACATTACCTAGAACCCTAGCTTGCCATTAGGGTTTCCTTTTAAAATTTCATCATCCTAAGGTTTTAAATTAAATTATGATTTCCTTATCATGTTAGACTATTTTTTAGAATTATCTTGTATATCTCCTCTTGTTATCATTTTAGTATTTTTAAAATTTTAAAATGGATAAAAGATATTCTCTTCCTCCTCCTAACCCTCAATATTGTGATAACTACTTCCCCTCTAACCAAGTCCATGATATCACTATCCCAAGAGGTAGAGTATATAATTATATAGTACAAAAATAAGGTAACCAACATATCCTTCCTCAACCACTCCATCTCTCACATCTCATCTATATGATGTGTGTGTGTATGCATATTTAATCTAAAATACCTAGGGTTTATGTTTGTGAAGCCCTTAAAGAGAAAATAGTCAATATGGGAAGGGTAATATAAGAGTTTCAAAATCAAAATTAGTGTTTCAATTTAAATTTCACATCATTGGAAAATTATCTCACATATGCCAAGAATATATAATATGATAGTGTTAATCATGTATTTTTATCTTCATCTAATGATGTTATGCCTAATAATATTTCATATCAAGATTGGAAGCTAAAAAAACATTCATCTAAAACTAGTGATTTAAAAATTATGCAAAATTCTAATAAGAGTTCAAGTGAGATTCTAAGAGAAAATATCTACAACAATTTGATCAAACTACCTCCTCCACATCCTCTACAAAGATCAAAATACTATTTTTTATACCATAGAATGCATGGACATCATATAGATAGTTGTTTGTATTTGAATAAAAAATAAAAAATATAATTGATAGTATTGATCCTATAATTAATACATTAATCAAGCAACACACTCACCTTATGAGTGCATATTCTACAACACAAGTACAAAAATAACAAATATGGGAATGAAAGGATAATTCATATAAAAAATAATTGAAAATGAATAAATTAGAGAAAGAAAAGATTCAAATTCAAAATTAGAGAAAGCAAGATTACAAAAGGCACAAAATGAGGAAGAGCAATTACAAAAGGGATAGTTTGAAAAGTAAATGTTACAAAATTTACTACAAGAAAATGTGAAATTACTAAATAATTTGTTTCCAAATCAAATTCAAGATAAGCAAAAAAATAGTATTAAAAGAGGGTTTCTAAAAAAAGAGTTTCCAAATCAAGAGATACCTACAAAAGCCAATGTTACAAGTGTTGTTTCAATTAATTCAACTAAAAAATGTTCATTATTTCTATATCCTTTTAATCTTAATCCACTCATAGATGCAATCAATGTACCAATGTTTTTATCAATTACACTATTGAGATGAGTTTTTTAACATGAAACTCATAAAATTTCTTGGATATGATAATAAAATTTTAGTAATACTAATATATCTAAATCATTTATCAAATCCATTGACCTACCTTTAATATTTGGTCCCAAAACATGTTCAATGGTATTTCATGTATGTCCTAGTTTGGCCCAATATAACATTGAATTAGTAATATCATGGATGAAAAAAATGGGGGAAACGATGGGACAAGAGCATAACCATGTCACATTTGAACATGAAATTGAAATGATCATAGTTTCAAGAAAAGAAGGAACCAATTTAGAGAAAGATAAGCCAAAATAAGTCAATTTAGATATGCAAGCCTTTCTACATTAAAATCAACAAAACATGCACCTAATGTTATTTCATGACCTTCTTGAATTTTCTATTCATTTTGATTTTTTTTGTCATATACATTGTACTTTACATACTAACAAGATTATGTAGGAATATATGGTGGCTTCTCCACCTAAAACATCAAGAGAGTTAATCCTAATTATTTTGTGTCAAAGACACGAGGGATATTTTTTGCAAAAGAATTTTTAGATGGAATATGTTACACTTGTGATGGTTTATTACATTTGACCATATGGTAAGCAATTGGTTGATTTTAAGAAGTAAAAATATATCAAATATGTATTAAAATATATAAAAGAGTCAACAAGATGTGAGGTGGTTATGAACCATGTATTTATATATGATTTCATTTTTAAATTCAATAAGAATATTATTTACCAATATGCAAGACATACACACCAATAAAAATTGTTAGATGATCAATTCAATTTAAGCAAGGATAAATTCCCACTCATGACCATTGCTTTAGTTGTTGACATTGTTAAAACCTACACACTACAACCAAAAAATGAGGTTTGATACAAATAGTATAATTTAATTCAAGTTTTGATTTTCATGAATATTGAATTTAGACACACACCTAATAGGACATAGGATAATGTAGATAAATAAATTAACATTTAAGATGAAATAGTACACTTGTGACCACTCTTTTGACACACTTATTTCATGCCTCATCCTTGGTCCTTTTGACCATTTTCCTTTAATTTATGTATGATGACCCATTCCACTAAGCAACCCAAATGACTTTAGTATGTTAATATTCTCTTTGAGAATAAATCTAGGATCACACTCAATCTGTACCTATTAGCCAAAGTATTTGTTTATGCCCCTTGAATAATATTTACCTATTTGGATAGTAACTCTCCATAGTACTATCTATATTTTCTAACTCATCTCTTCAAACAATGACTAATTTATGAAATCCAAAATTCATGAAAGGGTCAACCTAAAAGTTTAGTAATCCCCATCCAAAAAAATTCCAAAAATACAATTATAAATATATTTTTCAAACCATTTTCACACAAGAGGGATTCCACTCTTAAAAGTACCAAAATTCAAATTGCACATTGTGAAAAAAATCCCTATTTATCCCAGTTTTGATTACATATAACCCTAGTAGCCTTGAAATAAAGTTTGAATACACCTCTAAGGTCACAAGTCATGGTTAAAGAACTTAATAACACTAGGATTACACCAAAATTTAATGTTTTATACCATTATTTTACACACACCATTGTATCATCATAAAACTAAATGGATGTTAATACCTCTACAAAGTATTAGTATGTAGGCAACTACCAACATAAGGGTTATTGAGTTCAAGCACAAGTTCAATTATTAACCCCTTTTAATCAATTATTGCATTCATATTCTTATGACATTAAGAAAAGGTTTCAAGTGAATAAAGAGTTACATGATGGTCCCTGCATCATATCAAAATTTCCCACACAATCTATAAAACACACAGGTAAGGGTGAATGTAACCCATTAATTTCATATCTTTGTTACTTGCCAGATAAGTCACCCTATTTAGATAATAACACCCCCCACTATTGTCTACTTTCACCATTATTTTCCAAGATCCATGCCAATTCATATTCTAAGTCCACACTTAGTCAACATAGTCTCATTAATAGTATCATATCTAGAAACTATCCATGTCTAATTTTTCTAGCTAAGTTTATATTTCTCTTTCATACTTTTCATATTTAGTATATTTATAGATTTATAAAGTTAAAAATTATTTTGTGTCATTTATTTCATATTTGTATCATTCTAATTTTGTATATCAATTTATCATATCTAGGTAACTAATTCATTATTTAAGCAAATTATAGAAAATATATTGGTGAAACCACTTATTGTTGAACATTACCCAAAACCCTAGCTTGCCATTAAGGGTTCTTCTAAAATTTCATCCTCCTAAGGCTTTAAATTAAACTTTGATCTCCTTATAATTTTGGACTATTTTTTAGCATTATCTTGTCTATCTCTTCTTTTAATTATTTTAGTATTTTTAAAATTTTAAAATGGATAACAAATATTCTCTTCCTCCTCCTAACCCTCAAGATCATGAGAACTACTTCCCCTCTAACTAAGTCCATGATATCACTATCCCGAGAGGTAGGGTATCCCATTATATAGTGCCAAAATAAGGTAACCAATATATCCTTCCTCAAACCTCTCCATCTCCCACATCTCCTCTATATGATGTGTGTGTGTGTGTGTGTGTGTGTGTGTGTGTGTGTGTGTGTGTGTGTGTGTGTGTGTGTGTGTGTGTGTGTGTGTATGCATATTTAATCTAAAGTACATAGGGTTTATGTTTGTGAAGCCCTTAAAGAGAAAATAGTCAATATGGGAAGGATGATATAAGAGTTACAAAATCAAAATCAGTGTTTCAGCTCAAATTTCACATCATTATAAAATTAGCTCACATATGCCAAGAATCTAGAATGTGATAGTGTTAATAATGTATTTATATCTTCATCTAGCGATGTTATGCCTAATAATATTTCATATCAAGATTGGAAGCTAAAAAACATTCATCTAAAACTAGTTATTTAAAAATTATGCAAAAGTCTAACAAGAGTTCAAGTGAGATTCAAAGACAACATATCTACAACAAGTTGATTAAACTACGTCCTCCACATCCTCTATGGAGATCAAAATAATATTGTGCATACCATAGAATACATGGACATCATATAGATAGTTTTTTTTTTTTTTTTAGAATAAAAAATAAAAAATATAATTGATAGTGGTGATCCTATCATTAATACATTAATAAAGCAAGACACTCACCTTATGAGTGCATATTATACAACACAAGTACAAAAAGAACAAATATGGGTATGAAAGGATAATTCATAGAAAAAATGATTACAAATGAAAAAATTATAGCAAGAAAAAATTCGAAGGTAAAATTAGAGAAAGCAAGATTACAAAAGGCACAAAATGAGGAAGAGTAATTACAAAAGGGATAGTTTGAAAAGTAAACATTGAAAAAAATACTACAAAAAAATTTGAAACTACTAAATAAGTTGTTGCCAAATCAAATTTAAGATAAGCAAAAAAACAATATTAAAATAGGGTTTCTAAAAAAAGAGTTTCCAAATCAAGAGATACCTACAAAAGCCAATGTTACAAGTGTTGTTTCAAAGAATTCAACTAAAAATGTTCATTGTTTCTAGAACCTTTGAATATTAATCCACTCATAGATGCAATAAATATACCAATGTTGTTATCAATAACACTATTGAGATGAATGTTTGTAACATGAAACTTCTAAAATTTCTTGGATATGATAAGAAAATTTTAGTAAAACTAATATATCTAAATCATTTATCATATCCATTGACCTACCTTTCATAGTTGGTCCCAAAACATGTTCAATGGTATTTCATGTATGTCCTAGTTTGTTCCAATATAACATTGAATTAGGAATATCATGGATGAAAAAATGTGGGAAACAATGGGATAAGATCGTGACCATGTCACATTTGAACATGAAATTAAAATGATCATAGTTTTAATAAAAAAAAAGGACAATCTTTAGAGCAAAAGAAACCAAGATAAATCATTTTAGATACGCAAGCCTTTATATGTTAAAATGAACCAAACATGCATCACATGTTATTCTAGGACCCTTCTTGAATTTTCTATGCATTTTGATTTTTTTTGTCATATACATTGTACTTTACATACTGACAAGATTATGTAGGAATATATGGTGGCTTCTCCACCTAAAACATCAAGAGAGTTAATCCTAATTATTTTGTGTCAAAGACATGAGGGATATTTTTTTTCAAAAGAATGTTTATATGGAATATGTTACACTTGTGATGGTTTGTTAGATTTGACCAAATACATAGATGATGAAAATTCACATGAATTTGGTAAGCAATTGGTTGATTTTAAGAAGTACAAATCTATAAAATATGTACTAAAATATGGAAAAGAGTCATAAATATGTGAGGTGGTTATGAAACATGTATTTATATATGATTTCATTGTTGAATTCAATAAGAATATTAGTTACCAATATGTAAGACATACACACCAATAAAAATTATTAGATGATCAATTCAAGTGATGCAAGGATAACTTCCCACTCATGACCATTGCTATAGTTGTTGACATTATTAAAACCTACACACTACAACTAAAAAATGAGTTTTGATCCAATTAGTATAATTTAATTCAAGTTTTGATTTTCATGCATATTGCATTTAAACACATACCTAATAACACATAGGATAGTGTAGACAAATAAATTAACATTTAAACTAAAATAGTACACGTGTGACCACTCTTTTGACACACTTAGTTCATGCCTCACCCTTGGGCCTTTTAACCATTTAGTTTTAATTTATGTATGATGACCCATTCCACTAAGCAACCCAAATGACTTTATAATGTTAATATTCTCTTTGAGAATTAATCTAGGATCACACTTAGTCTATACCTATTACCCAAAGTAGTTGTTGGTGCCCCTTGAATAATATTTCCCTTTTGGACAGTATCACTCCACACTACTATCTATATTTTCCAACTCATCTCGCCAAACAATGACTAATTTACAAAATCCAAAATTCATGAAAGGGTCAGCCTAAAATTTTAGTAATCCCCATCCAAAATAATTCCAAAAATACAACTATAAATTGATTTTTCAAGCCATTTTTCACACAAGAGGGATTCTACACTTAAAAGTACCAAAATTCTAAATGCACATTATGAAAAAATTCTCTATTTATCCCAATGTTGATTACATATAGCCCTAGTAGCCTTGAAATAGAGTTTGAATACACCTCTAAGGTCACAAGTCATGGTTAAAGAACTTAATCACACAAGGATTACACCATAATTTAATATTTTATACCATTGTTTCACACACTCCATTATAGCATGGTAAAAATAAATGGATGTTAATCCCTCTATGAAGTATTAATATGTAGGAAACAACCAACATAGGGGTTATTGAGGTCAATAAAAATTTCAATTATTAACCCCTTTTAATCAATGATTGCATTCATCTTATTATGACATTGAGCTAAGGTTTCAAGTGAAGAAAGAGTTAAAAAGTGGTCCCTGCATCATGTCAAAATTTCCCACACAATCTACAAAACACATAGGTAAGGGTGAATGTAACCCATAAATTTCATATCTTTGTTACCTGCTAGACAAGGTCACTTTATTTAGATAATAACACCCTCGACTATTGTCTAGTTTCACTATTATTGTCCAAGATCCATTGAAATTCATATTCCAAGTTCACACTTAGTCAACATAGTCTCCTTAATAGTATCATATCTAGAAACTATCCTCGTCTAAGTTTTCTAGATAAGTTTATATTTCTCTTTTGTACTTTCCATATTTAGTATATTTATAGATTTATAAAGTTACAAATCAGTTTGTGTTATTTATTGCATATTTATATCATTCTAATTTTGTATATCAATTTTCATATCTAGGTAACTAATTCATTAGTTAAATTAAATTAGAGAAACCATATTGGTGAAACCACTTATTGTTAAACATTACCCAAAACCCTAGCTTGCCATTAGGGTTTCCTTCTAAAATTTCATCATCCTAAGGTTTTAAATTAAATTATGATTTCCTTATCATGTTGGACTATTTTTTAGTATTATCTTGTATATCTCCTCTTGTTATCATTTTAGTATTTTTAAAATTTTAAAATGGATAACAAATATTCTCTTCCTCCTCCTAACCCTCAAGATCATGAGAACTACTTCCCCTCTAACTAAGTCCATGATATCACTATCTCGAGAGGTAGGGTATCCATTATATAGTGCCAAAATAAGGTAACCAACATATCCTTCCTCAAACCACCCCATCTCCCACATCTTCTCTATTGATATGTGTGTGTGTGTATGCATATTTAATCTAAAATACCTAGGGTTTATGTTTATGAAGCCCTTAAAGAGAAAATAGTCAATATGGGAAGGATGATATAAGAGTTACAAAATCAAAATCAGTGTTTCAGCTCAAATTTCACATCATTATAAAATTAGCTCACATATGCCAAGAATCTAGAATGTGCTAGTGTTAATAATGTATTTGTATCTTCATCTAGTGATGTTATGGCTAATAATATTTCATGTCAATATTGGAAGCTAAAAAAACATTCATCTAAAACTAGTGATTTAAAAATTATGCAAAAGTCTAACAAGAGTTCAAGTGAGATTCTAATAGAAAATATCTACAACAAGTTGATCAAATTACCTCCTCCACATTCTCTAGGGAGATCAAAATACTATTGTGCATACCATAGAATGAATGTAAATCATATAAATAGTTGTTTTTATTTGAAGTAAAAATATAAAATATAATTGATAGTGGTTATCCTATCATTAATACATTAATCAAGCAATACACTCACCTTATGAGTGCATATTCTACAACACAAGTAGAAAAAGAACAAATATAGGTATGAAAGGATAATTCATATAAAAAATAATTAAAAATAAAAAAATTAGAGCAAGAAAGATTAGGAAAGGCACAAAATGAGGAAAATAAATTACAAAAGGGATAGTTTGAAAAGTAAACTTTACAAAATTTACTACAAGAAAATGTGAAATTACTAAATAAGTTGTTGCCAAATCAAATTCAAGATTTAAAAAAAAAAATAGTATCAAAAGAGGATTTCTAACAAAAGAGTTTAAAAATAAAGAGATACCTACAAAATCCAATGTTACAAGTGTTTTTTCAAAGAATTCAACTAAAAAATGTTCATTGTTTCTAGATCCTTTGAATCTTAATCCACTCATAGATGCAATTAATGTACCAATGTTGTTATCAATGACACTATTGAGATGAATGTTTGTAACATGAAACTCATAAAATTTCTTGGATATGATAAGTAAATTTTAGTAAGACTAATATATCTAAATCTTTTATTAGATCCATTGACCTTCCTTTCATAGTTGGTCCCAAAACATTCTCAATGGTACTTCATGTATGTCCTAGTTTGGCCCAATATAACATTGAATTAGTAATATCATGGATGAAAAAAATAGGGGAAACAATGGGACAAGATCATAACCATGTAATATTTAAACATGAAATTGAAATGATCTTAGTTTAAATAAAAAAATAATCCTCTTTAGAGCCAGATTAGCTAAAATAAATCATATCTTCAGATAATATTCAAGAAGATACAAGTAATGGCATATTAGTAGAGGCACAAGACACAATACATATTAAAAATAAATAATCAAACAATTCAACACCATAGTATGGTAAATTATTTATTCATACATAGATACACAATATGCTCACAATGGCATCTCAAAGTTTTAGAATCAAGAAGTTGATTATGACCCTAATAATTATAATGCAGAAAATTGGTATGATCTTGATGACATAGATACTTCATAGTGGCATAATATTTTCCATTCATGAGAGGTCATTCTTCCTATTTTATATAAAGGGCCTATTTATGGTGAATTATTAATGTATTCATTAGTTAGTATCATTTTTTCTATTTATCAGTTCAAATATGCAAAAAAATAAAAAATAGATATTTCAAAAAAGATCAAAATTAAGACTTATGAATGATTATGTTTATTTCAATTACATAAGTTAATTTATGGATAGTATTTGGTACTTATTTATATATCATATATTATTCATGAGCATGCATGAGTGAGTGTAAATCATACAATCTTCCATTACCAAACCCAATTGTAGGCTATTTCACTGTCTCAGATGTAAAAACAACATTCAGATAATAACACCCTATCTAGACAATAGTGCACCCTTATGTTGTCCTATTCCATTGATATTGTCCTAGTGAGCACATGATATCGTTTATCATATCTAAACAACACAAAGGATTTATAAAAATTGTATATACATTAAAAATCTCACATGGGGCATCTTATACATAGGTTTTATCTTTATTTGTATATCTCTTCTTGTTCACAGCTCAATTATTTACATGGTATAACATCTATCAATATTTCTCATCAAAACACAAATATATTACTAGTTACATAATTTATTTAATATAATAGTGTTTCAAACTACTTATGTTTATAAATTACATGTATACATGCATGTTTTCAAGTTTGTTTTCCTACTTCATGTCTTGTGTGTATTCTTTATTTAGCTTGTGGAAATTTTAACATGTCTTTGTGGGTGGATATAAGACTTCATTGTATGATTCCATGCATGTGAATGAAATTTGAACATATCCCTTGTATGTGTCCCCTTGGCCTTTTATTATGTGTTTTGTGTGATTTATGTCTACTCTTTGTTTGTGTGCATCATGGCCATGACACTTGTTTTCTTAGTTTTTAATGACATGATGGACATCATGCATCCTCCTAGACCTTTTGATGCCATGATGGATATCATGCATCACTCCCCCAGTTTTTATATTTCATCTTTACATACTCAATTTAAATCACTTATTTGTATTATTCACTGTTAACATCTATATTTTCAATGTCACTATGTATGCTTATTTTTACAGGAATCTCACATTATTCTTTTTCTCATAATATATATAATGTTATCATGCTCCTATGTGTTATCATTATTACTCAAGATTACATTTTTTACATAACATATATCACATAAATTTTTGTTTTGATATAAGTTTTTGTGTAAACTCAACAACTCATCTCAAAAGAGGGGCCATGTACAATGGCTTGTCTTAGTGACTAAGCCCTACAAAAATAATACACATGCATAATTATGTATACCTCACATGATGGACAATAGAACATACTAGGACAACAACCATTAATCAATTTCAAATAATAGTGTTACATTTGGACAAGCTCACACCTTGATATTTTCCAAAGAGGGAATTACTATCCTAGTACCTTTAAAATAGTCAATTTCAAAATTTATCAAAATATTAGGTGGTATAGGGCAGTATGAAATAGGTACACAATGTTAGTTTCTAGAAAATACTTAGGTTTTGTCTCATATTTTCTCGATTTGGGGAAATCATGTGTGACATGTGTTCTAAGTTATCATGTAGGTTTTTACTCAAAATCTCAATTTGTATTGCTCAGTCTTAAAGTCCATATATAATTAAATATCAGATTGAGGGCATGTGCATGACATATGACTTCTTCCTTACTCATTTTTTCACTAGATCCATAGATGGGATTGCCATGCTTGTAATTATCCACATTGTATAAACCAAATCTAGATTATACTACTTTTTACACTATAAATAAACTTTATTCCATATGTAGTGGTTGGTTTCCCATTTTTTCATTAGAATAATCTATTAGAACTCATATAAGGTATCAAAACTACTCCAATAATTTGGGTATCAATGATGGATTCAAGTACACCTTGAGATTTTAATCACACTCTCATATCAATGAGGATTAGAGCATGCATAGTCCAATCCAAGTTTTTCAATGCAAATGAAATATCCAAGGGTCATACCTTCTACAATATCTAGTTTTGCATCATTTTTTGCACCAAGAAAACACAACTATTTGCATACCTAATCATGTGTATTCATTATTTATTATTATATTCATAATTTTATTTTATTTACTACTTGATATTCCTCTTAATTAAATACTAATTTTATACATGTTTCATTATAGGTTCGTATGAAACAAAATTTAACATTATGGGCTACATTTAAGACTACACTTCATAGGTAAGTTCATATGCATATTTTCCCTTTTACTCTAGTAATTTCACATTTGTTGAATTACTAGAATAAAATAAGAGGGGGAAATGTAGACATATATTAACATTTAATCTAAAACAATGCACTAATGACCACCTTTTTAGCACACTTGGGTCATGCCTCATCCTATGGCATTTTGACCATTTTAATTCACTTTATATAGGATGACCCATTCCTCTAAGCAACCCAAATGACTTCAGAATGTTCCAATTCTCTTTGAAAATTAATTCAAACTCACACTCAGTCTATCCTTGGTATCAATATCATTTATTTTTTCCCCTCAGATAATAACACCCTATTTTGACAAAAGTACTCATTATTGTTTAGATTTTCCAAGAGTGTCCTCCCAATAAATAACAAATAATTTTAAAATTTTAAAAGTCATGAAAGGGTCAAACCACAAGTTTAGAAAAATCCATCTAAAGGAATTCTAAAAATACTACTATAAATCCACATTTCAAACCTTTTTTGCACACAAGAGGACTTCCACGCTAAAAATCACCATAATTCTAATTGCATGTTGAGAGAAAATTCTATATATATCCCAATTTTGATTACATAAAACCCTAGTAGCCTTAAGCTAAATTTTGAATACACCTCCAAGGTCATAATTCATGATATAAATACTTAATCACACCAAGATTTCACCAATATTTAGCATTTTTCACTAGACTTTCACACACACTAGTGTATCATGGAATAACTACATGGAGTCTGATCCCTCTTCAGATTATTGCTATGTAGGTATCTCTCAACATAGTTGGTGTTGAGATCAAACACAACTTTAACCGTTAAACCCTTTTTATTCAATGATTGCATTCATATTCCTATATTATTGATCTAGGATTGTTTTACTTACTGGTTCCCACATTAGATCAAAAGCTCCCACATAGTCTACATAACACATATGCAAGGGTTAACATAACCCCAAAGTTTTATATATATTTTACCTACCAAACAAGGCTAACTTATTTGGACAATATCACCCCCACTATTATCCAATTTCAATGTTATTATCTAAGATCCCTACCAACTCCTGTTCTAGGTCCAAATCTCAATTTTCTAGTTAAGTTTATATTTCTATTTTATACTTTCCATATTTAGTATATTTCCAAATTTAGAAAGTTCCAAATCAATTTGTGGCATTCAATACATATTTGTAGCATTATAATTTTATACAATAGTTTATCATATATAGGTAACTAATTCATTAGTTTGTAAAAATTTAATAAAATAGATAGTAGATAGATTTTTATAGAGTACCACTTTTACATGAGTGATGATAGATTGCATTATCAAGAGTTTTCCCAAGGTTGTTTTGAGATATTTAGTAGAAATGTTAGTAGAGGTTCCTAGGAAACCCATCAGAACATGCTAATACATGGATAACTTGTACATGAAGTAATAAAAGTAAATAATAGATGATAATTCAAACTAAATATATTCATTAACAGGAAAAATAGATAGTTTATGTAAAGAAATGTAGACTTATTAGAATCTAAATAGTTGGTATAAACTCATATGATTATCATATTAAAACAAATAGAATATTCATTGTGCATAGAACAATGATAAAATATACATAGGAAAACCATTTCAATATGACATATATTAATCTTTATCACATCATAACCATATCCAAATACAATTGGGTGATATATATAGAATTTTACAAAGTGTTATCTTTTCATATTATAGCATTTTGTTATGACCAAAAGGAAGGACTATTCACATTCTAATGTCTATTATTATGCTCAAAAAGTCTGAATACATACAAAAATATATGAAAAATATAAAATAGTGCAAGTCACCCACGTGTCTATCAAATATAATTTACGATTTTGGTAACCCTATTATACTCATAACACTTTCCTAGAATTAAACAATTATTTCATCTTGAGATAAAGTTGCATTAAGGCATCCTAATTTGAAGCTCGAACTAAGGAATTGAATAAAAAATAAGATTTATAGTTATCACTTTAGGTGTCATTTATCATTTTTCACCCTTTATACACTACTTAGCCACTGTTTAGGTTTTTAACTAAGTAGTCTACTAGCTTACCACCCTTTCATGTTTTTAATAGACTAGCTTAACCAGATGGCCAACCTTTATGGGTTTTCAACCAACCTGGCCCCATTCTTAATGCTTAAGGTCATCCTAAAAAATTATGTAAAAATTGTAAAATTAGAAGTGCATACTATCTTCTAGGTAGGTGGTGGCATGCTCTAGGTTGGTTGTGCAATAGGTTATTGTGATGATAAATATGATAAAGCTATGGATGAAGCACTTAGTTATACAAAATATATTGGTGGAGGTTGTGTTTGTTGTTGGATGATTGGCTATAAGCTATTATAAATATTTTTTACTAAAGATTTTGTTGAAGATATTATGGAGGAATGAATTAAGGCACATCAATAAGTTGTGCAATAGAGGTGTCAAGTTGGGATAAATCTTCCTCTAACATTTTCCAATCAGTCGATACTTATTGTACATTAGCGATCAATGTGCATAGAAATACTTGAATCACCATCAATTTTTTTATATCCTCATATTTTCTAATGGTGATAAGTGACCTATAATTTGACACTTTGATTTGGATGTAATGAGAGAGTTATTCTAATCAGTCTACATGCATCTACATCTAAATGACATCAAATGATCTACGTAGAATCTCATTTTTCTTGGTTTGTAGTTTTTGAATGGCATTATCCTTTGAATCAAACAACTAATTGAGTGCATTATTTATTGATTTAGGGGTATCCAAATGATATTCCATCATAGATTTGGATGTTTCCACCCTATCAAACTCTATCTTAGCTAAGACAATGAATTATTAAGTTGTTACTTCTAATTTAGTATACCATGTGTAATCTATTTGGTTTCAAGAATTATTGTATCTAGAAATTGTTTGTACTCCTCTAAGATCTCATAGATTACCTTTGTTTATGATTTAATGTTATGCCCTTGAGATCACAATGACTATAGTTTGTGTGTATCTAACCAATCTTTCATTAGTTGTGCCAATAGAGTTAAGAACTAATTTTATTCAGATATGACTTGGTCACCTAGGACTTAGGTAACTAGTGTAGTAAATTTGTTGTCGATGAGCTAGAGAGAATTGGTGAACCAAAGGATCAGATCTAAATTCTCTTCTCATATCTACAAGACTTTTTGATCTAATGTCAAAGCCTTATGCACTATTGATTCCTAGAAAGTAGTTACACATTTAATTTTTTTGGTTGGTGGCATTTGGGAAACATCCAAAGATGTTTCATACAAAGTCATCATTAGATCCATGGATTCCATCATAGTCATTACAATGGCCACCATGAACTATGTCAAAGGAAAAGAAAATGTTGTGTATTGGTTGGATGATGTGGGAACAATCCATAGCCATTAGCTATTTATTTAGGGTTTTAGCTGAGAAACTTCCTCCTACACACCTCTTTATGTTGTGAGTTCATGTTTAAATGTGCCCTCTACTTTTTCCTTAGTTTTTTCTTCTATGTCAATTCTAGTTTTAGCTTCGACTTTATCCTTAGCCTTAGTTTTTACCTTAGATTTAGCTTTGGATTCCAATTCAACCTTAGACTTAACCTTTACACTAAATTTATATTTTGCATCCGTGTGATACTTGGCCTATGTTTATACCTCAAATTTGGCATCTTTCCCTTAGGTACTCACTTATATTGATCCTCTTGGATGCACAGAGCTTCTTATCATTTTGCTCATCTGAGCCTTTATAAGTGTTGTTTCCTCCTCTTTATTTTTTTATGTATCCTATGATTCATGGTTTTTACTTAATACTTCTTATGTTTTCTTTGAATTTGCTTCTTTGGATCTTTTCTTTTGAGCCTCTACTTCTTTGAATTTTTGCCTATATTCCTCCTTCATGGCCTATTATTTACGTTGTTCCTCTTCATCTATAACCTTACACTTTACCTCTTCTTTATTTCTCTTCTTTATTTCCTTTTCCTTCATTTTAGCCTCTTTTTTGCACCTTTGTTGGATCATCTTGTTCTTAAATAGATTCTTTTTGTGTCTCTTTTTTGGAAAACTAGTCTCTTCAGGTTCCTCCATAGAGGTGGATGCATACAACATTGTATAGATTTTGAATCTTTCAAAGAAGATGATTCCAAAATATTATTTCTTTGCACATTTTTATTCTTTCTAGAAGTTGGTGTTGAAGTGAGATTCTTCTTTAGCCTCTTCATAGTCTAGGCATGTGGCTATAAATGAGAATATTGTGATTTCTATGCTACATTATCCATTGCAAGATCTATGAAAGAAACCACCATATCTTTGATTTATAGATAATTTTGAGTTGTAGCATGGGTCCTTGGCCTATGTATTAAGTTTGGAGGTGGATTTTATTGTGTCAATAGGTATGTTCCCTATACAATAGAGAATCCTGTGGCTAGATTTGCCTAGAAATTTTTTTCCTAAAATCATTGTTGAGATACCTCGTAACTTATAGTGTCAATTATAATGGAAGGAGGAGGTTGAGTGATGTGAACCCATAGATCTTGTCTTACCTAATTATATTCTTGATAGGTGTGCACTATATTCCAAAAAAACTATTCATTCTCCACTTATTACTCATGAACATCATTGTTGATGTCTATAAGCATAGACTATAGAACTTATTTTTCTCTAAATCCTAGATATACCAAGTCACACTCAACCTATATCTTTGAAATATGCTTATTATCAAGATAGGAAATGGTATTACATGTCCTCTTCTTATGTGGTGATGGTAAAGCTCATCACACTGGCCCCTTCCTCTTTCCTTTATCAACCTTATGATGGAATTGCCATTATTTGTGGTGGTGCATATGGTTGAGCTTATGGTAGGGGTTTATATTGTGCCTAATTAGGCATGAGTTGTTACACACCTAGAGGTATGGAGTGTATAGGTTGCACTGATCTAGCTACTATGAATTTTTACCTTCGAACTTTAACCTATGCATCCAACATAATGATAAAAAATAAAAACATAGTTGTGGTGGATTTGGGAAACTCATGGACTTTGATTTATATTTTATTATGCAATTTTGTAACTAACACATGATATCTAAGATACTACATCACATCTTGAGGTACCTTGGGGTGTAAAATAATTAGGTCTTGGATCTCTAGCCACAATGCATTGAATTTCCCCAACTATTCATAATACTACCATGTTTTAGTCCATACAATGTTGGCAAATATAGTAGTAGGACAAAAATATCCAATTGGGTTGACTTATCCTTTTAATGATTTCCATTGTATGAAATAGAGGAGTAAAACCAAAAATTAGTACTAAAATGCCTACAAAGTATCGATGATAATCTTCTCAAGGTTTGTTGTGAGTTATAAGGCTATAAAATCATGCCAATTAAAATCCTCATTTAGGTATATCTTGAAATACACAATGTCCACAACTCCTTTGGTTGTTTTCTTTTCATGTTTAGTTATTTTCTAGAATCGCTTGGTGTTGCATTCAAACAGGATGTGCAGCAGAGCATCTTCTACAAAATTGATGTGGATTCCTCTATATGACTTTTTATATTTTTATATATTATTTTAATGGATAGGTGGAGTTATATATTTTTAAGAAAAAATGGATTTACCTCAATTTGGAAGCCCTGTTTCTCTTGTAATGGTCATAGGGTTGATGAATATGGTAACATCTTGAGACAAATAAATGGAACCTTCGTTATATCTAGTGAGTCGAGTAAGCATTACCTCATATAATTGCTTGAAATTATACAATTTGATTAGTCATTCAACATCATATCCTCACAGAGGATGTTGAAATGCTAACACTCCTACTTATGTTCATTCTTGTGGGTTATAGGTAAAGAGAGTAACTTCTACTACATCAATAAAATCAAAGGGGTCCAAATCATGATATATATTATATTTGAGTTTGATTCCAATCCCCATTTCTTCCTGCACATCAATGATTAGAATCAATAATTGTTCCCTATCCATGGTTTTTGTTGTCAAATGAGTTCAACACTTTATTTGATTGGTTTGGCACTAATGAGAAATTTGTGCACAAGTAGTTGATTTGGATGTAGGTTATAGATTTTTCCTATTTGTATAAGTGTGTTATGTCTTTGTGTTTTTGACACCCTATTTTATAAATTTTTTTCCACCCAAATCCATTTAGTCATTAAGTTTAAATGCATTGAGATAGTTACGCATGAGTTTACCTCCAAAATTAATATCAACTAGATATTGTTTGATATAATGGTTACTATTTTGCATCTATATTATTTGATCCATCCTTAGATAGGTAGGTGATATGACTTGACATCCTTTCATCTATCCAATTTATTTTATGTCCAATATTATCATTCTATTATGCAATCTACTTTAGGAAAGATGAAATATCTAAAGTGTATAATCATTAACAATTTTGAATAACAACTAATCATCCTTTCTTTATACCTATTTTGTTAACACCTCATTCTTAGACTTAATTGATTACCACTATGTTCTTATTGCTAGATGGATTTCATATAGGTTAACTCTGTACATTGAATTTACTCTATGACCTTGATTGATCCACCTTTGTTTTAATGTTTTATGATATAAATTTCACACTATAAAAACACACTAACCCTAAAAAATAGACTTAAACAAAAACCCTAACTACATGGTGCTACTCAACACCCTCTCTCTTTATGTGTGATGATTGATAGAGATTAATGATGGTAAGGATTAATCCAACAACCATTTATATCCCCTAGTATAATTTTTATTATAGTTTTTTTTTTAAATGTACCCTATTATGAAATATCATGAATGATATAGGGTCCCTTGCATCTAATGTGTAGCTTTTCTAGAAATGCTTTATATCTAATGTCATAGAATAATACTTCCTACTCTAGATATAATTGATTATATCATAAGTTATGATCATGATACACTCTTTGACTCAACTTATTAACCTCCTACATCCACTATTCCCTTTGCTTATTTTCCACCACTTTAACCAAATCCATCCATCTGTCTTTCAGTGAGTCTTGATTACCTAGCCTTATTTATCATTTCAATTCCTAGACTAAGAATAATGTATTCCATAGGAATAAATACCTTAATACCATAAACTAATTGAGATCAAGTGAATCCTATTGCATGTTTATACTTTTTTTAGTATGCCCATATAATATTAGTAATATGATCCTCCCAATCATCCCTTTAAACATTGCATATCTTTGTCAACATTTTACCCAATACTTTGTTTAAAACCTTAGCTTTGTCATTTATAGTAGATGATAGGTCATGTTTTTATGGTGCAATATCATGAACTCTTTAGTGAGAGTCTTGATTTTGTTTTTGAGGAAGTGTGTACCTCTGTCACTAACCAGTTTAGTCAGACATCCAAAACTTCTTATGATATTATATATATATATATATATATATATATATATATATATATATATATATATATAAATTTAATGGCATCCTTCATACCAAAACTTGGTGTCATAGCAACTTCCATGCATTTCATAAAATATTTTGTCGTAGTAATGATATATCCTACATGATTGTGTTTACTTGGAGGAATTATAGGCCCTGAAAAATCAATGCCCTATTGTTCAAAATGTTTCTCTACTACATTAGAACTAAAGGCATATCATCTTGGTGATTTGATTTTACCATTATTTATCAAACATCATAGTGCTTTGCCACCTTATGAGCATCCTTAAAAAAAATTAACCACCAAAGATTTATTTGTATTAACTTTCTCATAGTGGCTTCTTCTATGAAATATCTTCCTATGACTCCTTGATGTGCTTCTTTAAGGAGCTATGGTAGCTTATGTTTTAATTATACTCTAAAAAACACATCATCCTTCCTAATATTATACATAAATCCATTGATGAGCCTATAAGGAATGGCTTGTGTAACCTTTTTCTTCTTATCCCTTTCAGCATAGTACATAGGAAAAATTCCTTATTATTTGAAGTTAATAATGTCTTCCTTATTGTCAAGAATTTTTAAGGATATAAATAAGTGCACATCAAGGGATTCATCCTAAATTTATTTTGATTATTCTCCATTTTGGATCCCACTCAAATGATCAGGTCCCACATTTTCTCTTCCTAGCTTCACATTGATTCTGAATTAAAATTATTGAAATAACATTAGCTACCTAGAAATTCTTCCTCTTAGTAGAGGATTGTTAGACATGTATCACAAGGCATGGTGATCTATAAAAATATCAAATGGTGTGGCCAAAAGGTAATTCCTAAATTTTTATAAAGTAAAACCCATTGCTAGGGCATGTCTCTCTGTGGTCATAATTCTTTTCTATAACTGATAGTTTCCTACTTGTGAAGTTTATAGGATGATCAAACCCACCATCCCTTGGATGTGCTAAGGTAACTTATAATAAAATAATGGAAGCCTCCACATGTACATAGAATGGATTCTTCCAATCAAGAAAAACTAAGCTAGGAATTATTACTAGCCTTTATTTGAGTTTGATAAATGTTGTTTGACATTATGGTATCCATTCAAACTTTGTATCTTTGTGCAATATATTTTCCAAAAACATAAAGATGGTTGCATGTCCATTGATGAATTTTATATAATATCTTATATGACCTAGAAAGGTTTGCACCTCTATGGAACTAGTTAGAAGAGGCATCCCCACTATTACTGTAATTTTAGCTTGGTCAATCAGGATGCTATCACTACATATGATATGATCTAATAGAACAATAAAAGGTGTGAAAAATAGGCATTTATTCAGATTTAATGTAATGAATAGGGATCAAAAATGTTCTAGCATTAGACACAACTTAGAAAAATGATCTTTGAATAAATAGAAGACAACCCAATCATCCAAATAGACTTATATAAAATCATGAATAAAATATGCAATTACCATAGCCCTAGAGAAAACTAATGGAGAATTCTTAAGACCAAAGGGCATTACCCTATATGCGAATGAAACCCATTCCATTTTAAAAGTAATTTTATCCTAGTCTTCTTTTATGATATGAATTTGATGGTATCTATTGAATCCATCCATGAAAAAGTATACCTCATGGCTTACAACTAATTCAAGAACCTCATCTATGAATGGTATGAGAAATGGATCATTAATATATGCATCATTCAGTGCACATAAATCCCCACATACCCAAATATCACTAGTCTTCTTTAGTTTCACTACCATGGGACTAACCCAATATGTCTTTTCTACTATGTAATTGATATGTTATTGCATGTGATCCAACTCAACCTTCACTTTCATATCCAAGTTGGGATTCAATCTACATGGGTTATTTTTAATGGGTCTAGTTTACTCTTTCAATTCAATGTGCATCTCCCCCAATGATAGATCTACACCTTTAACTTATGTGAAATTAGTCAAAAATACATCCTTATTATATCTTAATAGTTTTATTGCATCTAAAATCTCATTATGTGCTTAGTAGTCTCCCAAATTCGCAAGCTTGGGTATGAAATATGTTCCAATATTTTATTTAATATTTTTCACTAGTTCATGATATACTTTGTTAGGTCCATTGGGAAATGTCTCTCGCATATTTTATTTCCTTCTAGTTTTAGAATGTTTATATTATGTAGTCTTTCTTCCTCCTCTTGTTCTATGATTTGAATTTTTTTTGGCTTTTCTTCTCAATCTAGTTCAAATAATCCTTCTAGATCCATATCCCCATTACTGTCATTATATTTTGTCAGCTTTCCTATAATTCTATTGCAAGGTTTAAGAAGAGAATGTTCATATTTTTATCCTTGTAATTATGGATTGTTAAATTTAAATCTCGATCTACTTTTTTTTTGAGATGATGAGTCAATTACAACTCCCAAATCTTCTACCCAACCATAACTTTAAAAATGTTAGTTTTTTTAAATCATTATGTATTACTATATTTTCATCTTCAAAACTAACATTTGAATAAATATTTTTGTACATGTGTCTAATGTTTAGTCTCCCTCCTTGAGCTCTTAATGCATATACCATGCATTTAGAAGTGGTAGTAGCTTGTGTCTAAAAATATGAATATAATATCTCATCTCAACACCTTACGTAGGCCATATATATACACATTTATAAATATGTATCTCTATACATTATCCTTCTTGAAATAATGGACACTCTATTATAATAGTGAGTTTTAATTGAAATCATGCTCCTAAAAATTTGCATGTTTTGTCTCATTGTAATTTCTATTTCTATGTACTACCCACCATGTTACAGTAATTCTTTTCAAGGCATAACTGAGTACATTGAGTCTTTGATCTATATATGGTACATGGTGCTCTAACTTTAAGATAAATAGATTGAGATCCTCTATCACAAAATATTATGGTAATTGGAATTTTGTGGTGAACATCATTTGTAAAGGTCATACCTCATGATCTCCCCTAGCCCAATTCAACATATGTGTGTCTAAGTTGCCACTTATTGAATATGTTGTTTCCAAAGGTAAGACACATTATGGAGTAGGCTCTATATAAACCATTGTTGATGTACCTATATTATATATGAAATCTACCTCTAACTTAGTTAAATATTGCATAGACAAAGAGTTATATCCTTTAACTTGAAACTAAAGATCTAGAGACCTTGTTAGAACTAAATTATACACTAGCTATGTTATGGTCTACAGTTCACTGTGTTTCTCAATCTATGGTTTAAATAAATGATATTCCATAACTCGTAAGGCATTTTAATTTGTATATGCATTAACCTTGAACCAACTATTATCATCGTATGCATAAGGTGACTTTGGTTCTTTTGTGATAATGTAGGGATTATGTTCTGATTTATTTAATGGTATAACTATCTTATCTTCCCGATGTGCTTCTTATTAATTGTGCTCTGTATTGATAGTCATTTAGCCCTCATAAGCCTGTTTATTACAAATCAATGAAGGATAATATGTCTTGTCTATTTTCATGTCAATGACCTCAAAATCTCCTCATATACTCAACTTATCAGCTTTAATATCCATATCTTCCAAGAAACTAAATATCTCTACTCTTACATAATCTACAATATTAAGAGTAATAGGACCATAGTTCAAGGTTAGCCTACCAATATCATCCCAAGTAGATATAGGAATCATGTTGACAATAATCCAAAAATCAAATACTACATTAGGAATCTCATATCATGTGATCTCAATATCATATGCGAGTCAACGTCCTAAGGTTTCTTAGTTTTGGCATACCATATAGCCTTGTCAGTATGATGTTGTCTTCTTTGTACACACTCTAGAAGATTATGCAAAAGATTGGTGATATTTTTAAAGATATATTCATTATGTAAAGTATTGAGAAATTAAAAAAAAATCTTTTAGTGTAGTCACAACACCTTGTTATCTCATAATCCACATAATTTTCCCATACATTTTTGCGTCAATGGTTGTGGCATTTTCTTCCAATGCACTATGTTGTTATATGTTTTAAAGGACCTACGTATATTAATACATCAATCTCTTCTCTATAATAATATCATGATATTTAACCTTCCTAATTCCATGATCTTGTAGCATTTCTAATAGAGGCATCCATTACTATGTGCATTATTATCTAGTGACTACTTGCAAGAATAGATTTTCCCTATGTTGTGCATTTATTGTATTCACATTGCAAACAAGCTTTTATTTTCTCTATTTTTCTAATATTTGAAAATATTAAGTTTCATGTCATACTTTAACTCTACAATAAATACAATGCATCTATATATGAGAATTAGTGGGGAAAGTTCTTGAAATGATTATACTCACCACATAAATAACATTGAATAGGCCGGTAAGCATGACATATATCATTATTGTGGCCTCCCTATTATCTCCATTAGTACCCTCCTTTGTATCCTCTATTTTATTGGAATCCCCAACCATGTGACTGCTATCTAGAAAATCCTTCTTACTATTTTTGTTGCATATTGTATCCACCATACTATTATTGAGGTGATTTTTTAGCCCAATTTGATTATTTATGTTGAGGACTCACATTATTCCATGAATATTAATATTTATATTATGGTTATGACTATGTATAGCTAGCTAGACCCTATGGTTGATATTGATATTGAATCAATAAAGGCATCCACCCATGACTACCTTGTGTCACACTAGTCATTTCCATTTTTGGGCCTAGAATTCCCTACTTTACAATGGGTAACTATTACACTATGACTGCAAAGACATTTTTGGTGATATATTCTTCAAATTCCTATAAATCATGACAACTCTTCTCATCATGATTGGTCAATTTACAAAAAATACAATACAAAATCTAGTATTTTTTAATGTAGTATTGTAATAGATGATACTTTGAGGTTGTGTGCATTACTACTCTACATAGTTTGCATAAATCTATTTTGAGTTTAGGATAATTATTCCTATGATTACCTTCTTGAACACACTCTATATACCATAAACCCAATTTAGGTCATGTATCTCATTCATCTTTTTGAGAAAAGCATCAATTTTCACCTGTATAGTCCTTATTTTTTCAACTCATAGGGTAGGTACTTGAACATCAACCTTAGTCAAGAATTGGGATGGCATAATGGAAAATATAATTCTAAATCATAGTGATTATACAAACCAAGAAACCTCATCCTTATCCTCCATGATAAAAAAATCAATCCTATTCATCACATCTAAAATCTACGATCATAGTTCCATACAAATTCTACACTATCTTGTTGAATCTCCTTCTGATCTTGATTAGTTTGACTTGAGCTCTTTTTCATCTTAAATTCTGAAATTAGTTGTTCTTTAAATTTTTGAATATATTTTAAATTACATCCCTTTAACAAATTAACTCAAAATATCAACTTGTTAAAGCTAATATGAGATCGCACTTCTTTACATCATCAAAGGTTATTCCCTTAACATGCTATTTCATGTCATAAGTTAACAAATATTGTTTAGGTTTCATAGAATCATCATATTGTATCAAATAAATAAAAATTCTTGGATTTTATTTCATATTTGGCACACTTTTAATTATTACTATTAGTTTTTGTGCACTAGTAACTGTGACTATAGCTTATTGCACAATATTAACTATGACTACAAGTTATTGTGCACTAATTTTTACAAGTGTCTTAAAACTAGTCTCAAAATTGAGCCCAATTTATACTAGCTTCTTATTATCTATTGATTTCTTAGTATCTACACTAAGTTTACCAAATTTATCCATAAATTATTCAAACCATCTTCTACCCATCCCTTCTTTTACACTCTTCAACTTCTTCTATCTGTGATATTGAATCTGTAATACTTATTTGATTGAGAATAATCTCATCTTAGAAATATTATTTCTTTATCAAAATAATATCTTTCCTCTTAACTACAATCTACTCTTATTATTTAACTACTCTTTTTTTATCCTACTTTCTTATTCGTCTTCACTTTGCTCCATATCTTTATTATCCTCATTTATTTTTCTTCCTTTTTGGGCCCTTCTCTTCCATTTTATGCATAATCTCTAACTTAAAGTATTTTAAAATATTTTGTAGCCTCTTTTTTATATTCCCTCTATTCAAAACCCTGTATTTATTATTACTCATATTTATAGGTAAATGAAGATTATTCAATGTATTTCATGTTCTATGTTGTTTTTGTTCTCCTTCCAATCCTAGAATTTTCTTATCACTTTGGATCTTTTTATCCTCTATATTTTGGGTTCAAGTTCAAGTTCCTCTAATCATCTTTGCATCATTCACTACTAAATTACACACATCCTCATAAGGCTCAAATATACTACTCCATGTTCATAGCAATAGGCACCATGGCATTCTCCACAACCAACATCTTAATCAGAATAGGTAGTTATTGTAAAAACTTTCCATAGATTCATCTGATAAATAGGTCTAGGGTAAATTTCAGTGGTGAATATTCATTAATTCATGAATATAATATTTTATATATTTTGAATTTGATAATTTTTTAGGGTGTAACATATGACCCTTTCACCTAAAATTTTGGGATGTCATTTTTTTTAGGGGTCAGATTGCCAATGATTTATAGTAATTATGGTGTTATCCATGTAATTTACCATATATATATAGTACATATGTTTCCATAGGTTTTAGGTCACATACTTACCATCAAAGTATATTTTCATATCAGATTATGAAAATAGAGACTTGAATCTACACTCTATCGCTAGACTGCTTTTAGTACCCTGACCTTCGCTAGCATAATGTCACACAATACAAATTGAATGCCCCATAGCATGGTGTCATGTGGTGGTATTTTACCACATGATGAAAACCTATTGAGTGATGGAAATATGTTACATGATGGTAATCTACCACATGACAACATCACATTACATAGTGGTAATCTATCACCCGACAGTGATGTGTCGCATGATGGTAAGTGGTCGCCTAGCTGCCATGTCCCACATGATGTAACTCTACCACCTAATAGAAAGGTTACACATGACCAAAATGTGTCATCTAACAATGGTGTGGCATGTGATAGATCTATGCAACATGATTTTAACCTACTGCCTAATAGTAGAAAGGAAGCCGATAGTAATAAACTACCCAAAAACACAACTTGAGCATCAGGAGGTACTAGTAAGGCTAAAACACCATAATAAATACAAAAAAAATATAACATCATGTTTTATTTCAAAAATCCAAGAAAAATAACTATGCAAACCATAGACACTTCAAATACAAGTAATTCTAAATATTTTTAAAAAATTAATTAATTTTTTTCATTATAGAATAATAGCAAAACCATTTCAATGCAAAAATTGACATGGATATTGAGACTATTTCATTAGAAATAATTAATCTCAATAACTTCTCACCACTTGAAGATTTTATTAATGAAATGTCACCCCTAGAAGAAACACCTCTAGGCACTCCACAAGAGAAATGCAGTTCTTTTCAAACAAATAATTTTGTTAAAATTTTCATTCAAAAAGTAGACAAAGAAAGAGAAGTACATGGACAATAGAAAGGTATTTTCAAGTTGACTAGGCTACAAAATATCCATTTATAGAACTTGTAGACCTATGAAATGGTAATGAGCCTCCCATAGAATGTAGATGTATAATTTGTAGTTGGAAACTTAGAAAAGAACATAAAATATAACTTAAATTGGACATAATTGAGAAACATTATGGTAAAATATGCATACCAGTGAAACATGCAGATGGGCAACTAACAAGAACACACAGATAGAAAATTGGAGAAGAATGCATGCATGTCAAATATGCATGTGAATATGAAAATGATTAGAAATGACAAAAATATTTTGTTGAGAAAGGGGGAACTATAAAAGAATAGTTTGGAGAAGTTATGTAGTCCAATATTAGGGAAAAATATGTACAATTCTCTACTATTTTCCACATTTAAAAAAAGGAAAGACCCAATTTTGATTTTATTGATTACAAAACTTTGTTTCAACATAATGGGTTTTTAGATATTCCATAGTCACATTGGTCGGATAATAGTGTTTGGGAAATGGCAAAATGTCTAGCCATTATTGAGATGGAATGTTTGAAAGAAAGTGTTAAGAGATCACTATTTATCTCTCTATCCATTGATGAGGTCACTGCAGTTGACAACACATGATTTTTCATGCATGTTGATACCTTTGAAAACTATTTGATTCAATCTCATCTTTTAGCTATTCATAAAATGGGGGAAAATTGTAATGCAAAAGCCATCCATAAATTAGTTGTAGCCAATTTAAGAGAGAGCTAGGATGGATGATTATGCCATAACTATAAGATGGTCTATGTTGGAGATGATGGTGCATCAGTGATGTAGGGGTATAGAAAGGGTCTTTGTGTTCACCTGTAAACAACAATTTCTCTATTTATGATTTCCATCCATTTCATGGCACATGTACTAAATCTTGCTTACAAAAGTTTTAGCACATTTAGTAATGTCACAAAAGTGGAAGAGATTATTCATGACTTACATGCATACATGTCAAGTAACCCAAAAAGATTCATGGAGCTCTATAAATTTTCAATCGGGTGATAGATGGTAAAAAACTACTAAAATATGTGGAATCAGATGGATTTCCATGTATGAACTTGCTTGCAAATTTTTTGAGGACTATCCATCTTTGATAGGGTCTATGTATAAATATCATAGGGAAGTTGATAAAGAAAAAGATTTACTATGTTATTTAACATATTTAGAAACTTTACTCACATTATGTGGTATTTTACCAATGTTGAAGGAAATCAACTGTTTAATGAAACATGCCCAAGAGAGATCTATCTATATTGTTGACCTCATACGTTTGAGAAAATGTGTATGTCAATGTTTAGATATATTGTACACATCAAATGAAAGCTTTCATGAACCTATTTTTAGAACTTAGCAAATTTTGACTACTTTTTAAAATCTAGAGAGTTATTTAAAATTCAATATACATGATCATCTACATGTCGTGGTAAATGGTATTGAGATCCCAATGCACACATGCTCTAGAAGAATCAAAGTTGTGGGAGCTGAGCCTAAAGATGTACATGTGACATGTTTGCTATATGATAATTTTTTGTCTAAAACATGAATTAAATTAATCAAAATCTCACAAAGTTTAGCCACTGAGATTAGATAATATTTTCAAAGAGATGAGTTATTGGAGGGCATGGGAGTTGTGAATCCCAATTTTTAGAATAGTGTTAACAGTGAAGAATAGATCAACACATTATTTCACAAATACGTGGGTATAATTGTTATGCATTTCTATATATCTTTAGATGTGAATGGAGTTTAGATTAATGGTATTTTAAATAATCAATTACTTACATCTCAATCAACACAATGTGGGATTACAATGATGGATCAATTTCAATGTTTAAGTGACCCAACTGAAAATGACGCCATTACTCGTCTATGGAAAAAACTTTATCCAAGTAGCATTTTACAAGAAAGTATTAGTGAATATTTTAGATTATATGAACTTTCTCAAATAATTATTTTGGGTTCTATGGAATATGAGTGAGTGTTTAGTGCTTTAGCCTTCATGAAGTTAAAACTTAGAAATAAATTGGATAAAAATCTAGAGACTTGCTTGAGACTATATGTTTTGTGTTATTCTGTAGACAAGTTTCCATATGAAAAAGTAGTGGAAACATGGATTTCTCTAATGGGAAGAAGAGGCATGACTAATACATCTACCAATACAGAGGAAGAGAATATCGTGACTAAATATGACACTAGTATGGTAGATGCAAATCACATTTATGATGAACAAGTTTATCATGGATTATTTCAACTACCTAAATTTTAGTTTGATAAGTATGATAATTATTATTTTTTGAAACATTTATTATTATTTCATCTTCAAATACTTTAAATTTTGTAATCTATTTCCTGGATGTTACATTCACGAATCTTGTTCAATACATTAGAATTAATATTTTTTACCCTATTAAAATTGTGTATTTCAAATAGTACTTTATCTTTGTAATGCATGTCATTCATTAATAATCATAATTTTCATTAATATTCTTCAAATAATGACAATACTGAAATTGAATACGGCACTATCATGGTAGTTGCAAATCAATCTTACGATGGGCAAGCTTCTCAAGGATTATTTTCATTGTGGAGCTTATAGTTTGATAAGTATAGCAATTACTGTTTTCTAAAATATTTCTTATTCAATCTTATTCAAATACATTAAATTCTATAATCTATTACCTAGATATTACAATCATTAATCTTATTCAATATATCAAATTCAATATTTTTTGTCCTATTAAAATTTGGTGTATTTTGAATAGTTTTTTATCTTTGTAATTTATCCCATTCATCGTGTAGCAACCATAATTCACATTAACATCATATAGAGCATGAGTCTTATGTCTAGACATGCATGGTACACCATTATTCTATTACACTTTTACATTAGTACCATTACACAAATATATATCTACAACCAATCAATTACATGTTACAGTTCTTAGAACACTAACAGTGTAACAATGCATTCAAATATACAACTAGTAGAACAATATATATAACACTAACGATGCATTCAATAATACAACTAGAAAAATATAATTACATATAATATTTACCCTACCTTGAGAATATTCAAATACTATAACTACTAGAAATATTTTACCTATTTTTTTCATAATTAATAATCAATCAATGCATTACATGCTACAACTACTAGAATAATTTAACCATGCATTCAATGCTACAACTACTATAATAGTTTAACAATGCATTCAAGGATAAAATAACTAGAACATTACAACCATGCATTAAAAAGCTACAACTAGTATATATCAACTACTAGAACATTAAATCCATCCATATAATATTTACTCTAGTTTTTCTCCTACCAATGCATTCAATACTATAACTACTAGAACAATAGAAATCCATAGAATACTTATTGTACCATAGGCTATTTTTCCTAATACTACAACTATAAATATTTTTCCTATGGTTGGTTTCACATATTTCTAAATTTCACCACAATCAATGCATTCAATGCTACATATAACTAGTAGATCAGTTTAACAATGCATTCAAGGCTACAACTACTAGAACATTATGGCCATTCATTCAAACCATAAAACCATAACATCCATAGAACATTAAAATTGACCACTAATATATTTGAACTACTAGAACTTTAAAACCATCCATAAAATATTTACTCATTATTTTCTTTATAGAATATATAAATAATGCATTCAAGGCTACAACTACTATAACATTATAGCCATTCATTCAAACCATAAAACTATAAGATCCATAGAACATTAAACTTGACCACTAGTATATTTCAACTACAAGAACGTTAAAACCATCCATAGAATATTTAATCCACTTTGTCTTCATAGAATATATAAATAATGCATTCAAGTCTAGAACTACTATAACATTATAGCCATCTATTCAAAACATAAAACCATAACATCCATAGAACATTAAACAATATATTCCAACAACTAGAACATTAAAACCATCCATAGAATATTTACTTTGCTTTTTCTTCATAGAATATATAAACTTGACCACTACATTATATATATATATATATATATAAAGTTTATATTGGTTAAAATAGTTTATATCATGTTTATTTAAAAAACACTTGTTTTATTAAATGATAATTTACAGTTGTTGCAAATACTCTTAGCTATATATATATATATATATATATATATAATATAATATAATATAGCTAAGAGTATTTGGAACAACTGTAAAATATCATTTAATAAAACAAGTGTTTTTTAAATAAACATGATATAAACTATATATATATATATATATATATATATATATATATATATATATATATATATATATATATAGTTTATATCATGTTTATTTAAAAAACACTTGTTTTATTAAATGATATTTTACAGTTGTTCCAAATACTCTTAGCTATATAAATATTATATTATATTATATTTATATAGCTAAGAGTATTTGCAACAACTGTAAATTATCCTTTAATAAAACAAGTGTTTTTTAAATAAACATGATATAAACTATTTATATATATATATATATATATATATATATATAAACTTAGACAAATCATCATTTTTATGATTGAGACTCTCCTCCCGCTAGCTGCTTGCCATCCCCACCCATGGAAACCCCTCTGTCTGGAGTTGCCTGTGAATCATCCATTATAACTCCCTCCTTTTGAAGATCCTTTGTAACAAAATTTTTTTGTGCAAGAATCACCTTCTCCTAATTTTTTGCATCTCCTATTGAAATAATTGTAGGATCCAAATCTATTTTTTTCTTCAATAAAATATTGGGATCCATGCCATGCTCTTTAATTATCTTCTTCAATGTGTTGCTTTATTTATTTAATATAACTAGCTTTTCCTTCAATGCAATTGCTGAGGAGATACTTTTGTGGGTGTTTTTAAATGCACATTAAGAATATGTGCTTCTTGCTTCAAATTTTCATATTTTGCCTGCAAACAACAAATAATAGATGTGTCAAGCACATATACAGGTATTATAATTATCAAAATAAATGTTATAGATAAAGAAAACTTACCACCACTTTATCCCTCTTTTATTGGGCAATGGTAATAAGGTTGATATCTTTAGCCCATTTATTGAAATATGCTTGGGCTTCTCCATTTAAATTTTCCAACCTAATTATCATAATATCTAAAATCTTATCATTATAAATATTTTCTACAGAGATCAATCCAAATTATGCTTGCTAGAACAAAGCATCAATATTTGAGGGCTCATTTTGAACAAGAGAAAATAAATTCACTCTTTTAGAGTGCTTATGATAATAGGTATTGATTTATTTGATAAGGGATTTTGACCTTATCTCCCATTTTTTTAAATCATTAAATTCACCAATAACACCATCATTCAAATTCATAAGCAAATTTTCTGAAACTAGATTGTCTAATGAAAAACTAGTGAGAGAATCCTCAAACACATTGATATTATCTGTGTGGGGTGGAGAAGAGTTAGCTGGTGAAGAGGGAGTGGAAGGAGGACATTATACATTAGGAACTTAAATAAATTGATGTGTATTGAATCCACCAATAGCCAAGGGTTTTCTTTCAATGCCAAGAAACTCCTCATCTAGATCAATCTACTACAAACATTTAAGACCATTTGCATTCAAAAGGCCACCAATAGTGAAATTTAGGAAATTAAAAATTTGCTACATGCCTTGACTTTGTATAGGGAGGGAGATGTTCTTCCCTCTTAGCTGAATATGGATGGGTGGTGGGGGTGGTGGCATACTCCAAGGTCTCCTCACAGATGTGGGGTGGATTGCAAAAAAAATAATTCACAAACAATAAATTCAAAAATATAAAATGAAAGTAAATTCAAATTAAATCTATTAATGTTATTACCTATAGGGGTGACTGCATCATCCATTTTGATCATTCTTACCAGAGTTATCTCTTACCCTCTTGACATCTTTGTAGGAGTTGTCCCTTTTCGTCTTAATGCATTTGTGGGAGAGACATTGGTGGTTTCAAAAGTAGCTACAAAATGAGTAATTTATGTAGTTAATTATCTAAAAAATTCTTAAAAACTTCAAATCAAAAAGAAAGTTGTAATGGAAAAAATTGATGGTGTTGTGTGGAAGAACCCTCAATAGCAACGATACGAGAGTCAACTGCAAAAACAAAAACAAAACAATATGAATATTATTTTTTCCATTTAATAAAAAAAGAAAAAGACATTAAAATAAATTTGGGGGAACCTAGAAGTGGAGATGAAATAGAATTAGTTCTTGGGTGTTTTATAGAAATGAATTGAAGGAAGACTCCATAGACTGGGTATCCCTAGAGGCCTCTTGAGCATACCAACCTCTACTTGTAGCCTATTTATTGTGTCATAGATATGCAATCTTGCCTATAAAAAACAATTTGATAAAAATATTAAAATTTTAAATATAAAGCAAAAAAATGAGACTCGAGAAAACTAAACTTACCTCATATTCCTCAAGAGACAAAGCATTAAATTTCATTTTTGGATGAAGGGTAGTGGGAATAGAAGTATTTTATATTTCATATAAGGCCTCAAAGTACAAGGCCAGAACATAGTTAGAAGAATAAATTGTGCAAGTGTCCTTCAAAAAAAAATCAATTATGCCCTAATCCTACTAGAAATAATGGTACACTAGTCACAAACAACACCTGAAAGAGAACAAATAATATAGTGAACAACTTAGAAGGGAATGTTTGATGCTCTTCCCTACAACACAATTCTCACTTGAAAGAAATGGGTAATAGATTTGAGAAATAGATTGCTAATATTTTTTATGGGGATCCCCCTTTGATTTTGACTAGTTGAAATGAAAATAGAAGTACAACATGCAATTTAATTAGGATACCAAACTATTTATAATAAATGATTCAAGAATAATTAATAACTATCAATTTCATCAATAAATTCAACACTTACCATCAAAGTCAATAGATAGTTTGTAAATTGACTCTAAATAATTTTTATCATCATCAGATAACACCACCTTGGTGCTAACAAGACTTGCATTAAAATGTGGAATACCTATTAAATTGTGGATATCTAATGGTTAGGTGCCAAAGGATTTAGTTTTGTTATTAAACCATATGTAACAATGGCTCTCACTCTGGTTAAAACACCCAACTAGAGATTATAGAAGCTAGTTGTTGATAGCCATATTATGGCATCTAAACCAGGGCTTTAAGCTGGCATTGATCAATCCACTCAATAAAGGATCTAGGCTCATCTAACATATGAAGGAAATCCAGACATAAAAGATTTTTGAAAACATAATTTTGGATCACCCTTGATTGACTATGAATTTTTATGGATGTGGAAACCATTGGAAACAAGTTAGTGGAAGTAGGTAGGTTGAGTTGGAAGTAGGAAGGTTAAGGTGGGACAAGAAAAAGTTTAAACAAAGTTTAAAATGAGGTTGATGTATCATTATTTAAAACCAAGGTCGGGAACCAGAGCAATTGATTGGCATCACCAAGGACTAGTTACAATATGGCACTGCATGACTGTTAAGCATGGGATATACTAAGAGGGGGGGTGAATCAATATATCATATATCCTATAGAAATTTCCCTTAATCAAATTCCACTTAACCAAAAATTCAAGATATGTAATAAAATTGAAACAATAAACACCACACAAGATAGAGAGAGACACCAGATTTAACGTGGAAACCCAATGTGGAAAAAACCATGGAGAACAATCTCAAGTATATGAATGAGCACCAACTCAAACAATATTCACAAGCACAAACTTACAAGAAAACCAACCCCATTATTAATCAATAATTCATGAGCACCAACCCATAGGAGCACCAACCCACAGGGGCACCAACCCCTTTGTGTATACCACACAACTACCTCTCAATGTTTCTATCTCAACAAATGATAGTTCATTACAATATCTCTTTCCTCTCTCCCACCTTTGCTCTTATAAGCTAGAAATAACAAATACAAATCATATTCATCTCTCACAAATGCTCTTCTAAGCTAGATATTACTATCTCAAATCAAACTCTATCTCCCATTATTACAAATGGCTTCTCAAGAATTTATTTATAGCTTTCCAAATGACCTTTGGCCTTCCCCTTTTGTGACCCTTCAATCCTCATGGAAAATGGTGCCAAACTTGCATGACCCTTCGTATCCTTCCATTTGAAAAGTCATGTGGTGACCCTTCATGAGCAAAAGCATCCTTCCCTCTTTTGTCTTTACCTTGGTGACTTTTTGTATTCCTCAAAGTGTCCCTTCATGAGAAATTTTGCCCTTCTTATTTTTTCTTCACTTGGTGACTCTTGAAATTATTCAAGATGACTCTTCATGGGAAAATACATCCCATTCTTCTTTTGTCTTTACCTTGTGACTCTTTGACTTCTCCATGGGCCCTTATTTTGTCTTAAATGCAACCAAAAATATATTCATTAATATTAAATAGATATTAACACACATTAGCCAATATATAACTATTATAAACATCATTAAATGCAATGGGGCTTTTATAACCAATAATGTTAGACCTTCGACATCAATAACAATATTTCCAACAATCTCCCCCTTTGTCATTGATGTCAACCTAAATCCTGAAACTACCACATCTTGAATCCTGCACATATTGTCATCTAAAAACATACAGTAACTCCCCCTTATTTTAGCAACTTGTACCTATTCCCTATACCTATTTTTTCACCTATACCTGTACCTGTTATTCTCCCCCTTTGACATCAATGGCAAAGGGCCTATTTGGAGCTAACACTTAGTTCCCCCTCAACTAATACTAAACCTCAATGGCAAGAATTAATAGAAATTACTCCCAACTCCTCTTGTAGATCTTTGAATGTGTCCTTTGATCGTGCCTTTGAGAAGATATCTAATAATACATATAAATTATTGCCTGTCTTTTGAGCATCTACAATCAACTCATTTGAATCTTTTCTTCTAATCTCACAACCTTATGAATAAAACTTTAATGTGTATCCCTGATCATATATTTGACTAACACTCAATAGATTATGCTTAAGACATTTTACATACAAAACATTCTTAGTCTTGGTTCTACCATTATCCAAACTCAAAGTACCTTTTCTGGCTATCCTGGCAGTGGTTTTATCTCCAAATTTCACTGTGCCACCATTGATCTTCTTTAGAGTTTTTAATTTACTCTTGTCTCCTATCATATGCCTCAAACACCTGCTATCAATGAACTATGGCTGATCTTCATTTCTTACATGCAAATATGTCTTCATCAACATAGAATATTCAGGTATTTTGTTCTACCATGAACATGTCTGAACCTTCTTCTTAATGAATGGAGCTTTGAAACTTTGATCCTTCTTTACTAACTTGAACATGCTTCTATAGTACCAGGATATGTGTATGAATTTGTTACACTTGTAACATATTATGGCCTCTTCATCAAAGCTTCATAGAGGAGCAAAAGAGTTGTAGCTTCTGCTTGACTCTACATGATTTTCCTTCTTATTTTTGAAACTGTTAGCTCTTTTTTGACATTCTAATTTCTTGTGACCATATCCATTACAATAAAAATGGTAACCATAAAAATAAGACCTATTTGTATATCTCTGACCTGATTTCTTTTTATAGCTTTATTCCCTCCATTCTTCTTTGTTTGAAATGTCCTTTGTATTCTTCACTTTTTCTCTTGTTTCCTCTTTTGTAAGAGCTTCAACATAGCTCTTTTTCTTTTCAAATCTGATACCTGTCTTATCTAAATTTACCTTTTGGCTCTCTAATATCTTATTCAATATGTTAGTGCTATCCTCAAATTTTGAATCACTAACTACTTTATCATTGATTTCTTTCTCAATGTCTTCTTTTAAAGAGGCAATTTCATTAACATACATTTCACAGTCTTTTCTTAATTTTTTTAGTTGTGTTGTCAGACCTTCTTCATTCTTCTTGGCTTCTTCTAAGTGTGTTTTTAGATCATCAATTATTTCCTTTGACTCCTTTTCATTTTTCTTGATCTAGTGCTTCAATCTTCGATTCTTCTTCTCAACAACTTCTAACTCTTCTAGGGCACAAATGAGTTTTCCTTCTAGATTCACTTTGGCTTCCTCCTCTTCTTCTTATTGATCATCTATACTTTTTCTTGTAGAGGCATATTCATGTATGGCCATGAATAGAATCTCTTCTTCTGAAACACTGACTCCACTATCTTTGGCTGAGCTGGGATCTTTAGAATATAGGCTCTTATTCTCAAATCCCTTCTTGAACATACCTTTGAAAATTCTTCTTATATGTACACTTTCCTTCTGTTCCCCTTTTCAAATTGTGAATGAAAAGATCTCTGTTGTCATCTTCATCATCATTGGAACTATCACTTGATTCTTGAATCTTAGCTTTCTCTTTCTTTGATGTCTTGAAATCCATTTCTCTCTTTGAGTGTTTATCTTGTTTAGTCTGCATCTCATATGTTGTGAGTATACCATGAAGTTCATCCATCTTTAGCTTGGCTAAATTCTTCATCTCCTCGATTATTGAAACCTTTACATCATATCTCATTGGTAGAGATCTCAAAACCTTTTATACCACCGTTGACTCTTCTAACATTTCTCCAAGACCTTGAATCTGATTTACTATTTGATCAACTCACAAAAGATAACTTGCTTTATCTTCTTCGTCTTCCATCTTCAAACTTTCAAACTATCTTCTAAATATCTGAAGTTTAGCTTACTGAACCTTTCCATCACCTTTTCAAATATTCTACTATTTTACCCAAGTTTCATGAGTAGATTTACATTGCATAACTTTAACAAATTTAGATTCATATAAACCACATAAAATAAAATTTAAAGCTTTAACATTACATTCACTTGCCTTCTTTTCTGTTAGAGTAATTACAAGTGTTTTTGGCTCTTCATATTCCTCCACCACTGCTTGCCATATGTTGAATCCAAGGGCCATCAAATAAGTCCTCATTCTTATGTTCCAAAAAGCATAATTCATCCCATCAAACAAAGGGGCCTTATTTGTAGAAAATCCTTCATGTGATCCAGCCATCATGCTTTCCCAATCTACCTTCAAGTTGTAAAACTTTTTAAAAAGGAACCTGCTCTAATACCAATTTTTAAGCATGGGATATACTAAGAGGGGGGTGAGTTAGTATATCATATATCTTATATAAATTTCCCTTAATCAAATTCCACTTAACCAAACATTCAAGATATAGAATAAAACTAAAACAATAAACACCACACAAGATAGAGAGAGACACCAGATTTAACGTGGAAACCCAATGTGGGAAAAACCACAGAGAAAAATATCAAGTATATGAATGAGCACCAACTCAAAAAATATTCACAAGCACCAACTTGTAGGAGCACTAAACCCTTTGCTAAGCATCAACACAGAAAACAATTATGAGCACCAACCCATAGAAACACCAACCCCTTTTCTGAGCACCAACACAACAACAATTCATGAGCACTAATCCACAGGAGCACCAACCCCTTTTCTAAGCACTAACACAACAACAATTCATGAGCACCAACCCACAAGAGCACCAACCCCTTTGTGTATACCACACAACTATTTCTCAATTTTGCTATCTTAACAAATGATAGTTCATTACAATATCTCTTTCCTCTCTCTCACCTTTGCTTTTATAAGCTAGATATAGCAAATACAAATCATATTCATCTCTCACAAATGTTATTCTAAGCTAGATATTACTATCTCAAATCAAAATCTATCTCCCATTATTACAAAATGGATTCTCAAGCCTTTATTTATAGCTTTCCAAATGACCTTTGACCTTCCCCTTTTGTGACCCTTCAATCCTCATGGAAAATGGTGTTAAAATTGCATGACCCTTCATATCCTTCCATTTGAAAATTCATGTGGTGACCCTTCATGATCAAAAGCATCCTTCCCTCTTTTGTCTTTACCTTGGTGACGTTTTGTATTCCTCAAAGTGTCCCTTCATGAGAAATTATGCCCTTCCTATTTTGTCTTCACTTGTGACTCTTGGAATTCCACAAGATGACTCTTCATGGGAAAATGCATCCCATTCTTCTTTTGTCTTTACCCCGTGACTCTTTGAATTCTCCATGGTCCCTTCTTTTGTCTTATATGCAACCAAAAATATATTCATTAATATTAAATAAATATTAACACACATTAACCAAGATATAACTCTTATAAACATCATTAAATACAATGGGACCTTTATCACCAATAATGTTAGACCTTTGACATCAATGACAATATTTCCAATAATCTTCCCCTTTGTCATTGATGGAAACCTCAATCCTGAAACTGCCACATCCTAAATCTTTCACATATTTTCATCTAAAAACATACAATAACTCCCCCTTATTATAACAATTTGTACCTATTCCTTGTACTTATATTTGCACCTATACCTGTACTTATTATTCTCCCCCTTTGACATCAATGGCAAAGGGCCTACCTAGAGCTAACACTTAGCTCCCCCTCAACTGATGTTAAACCTCAATAGAAGGAAGTAATAGAAATTACTCCCAACTCTTGCATATCTTTGAATGTGTCCTTTAATCATGCCTTTGAGAAGATATCTAATAATACATATAAATTATTTCATGTCCTTTTAGCATCTGCAATCAACTCATTTGAATCTTTTCTTCTAATCTCACAACCTTCTGCATAAAACTTTAATGTGTATCCCTAATCACATATTTTACTAACACTCAATAGATTATGCTTAAGACCTTTTACATACAAAACATTTTTAGTCTTGGTTCTACCATTATCCAAACTCAAAGTACCTTTTCTAGCTATCCTAGCAGTGGTTTTATCTCCAAATTTCATTGTGCCACCATTGATCTTATTTAGAGTTTTTAATTTACTTTTGTCTCCTATCATATGCCTTGAACATTTGCTATTAATGAACCATAGCTGATCTTCATTTATTACTTGCAAAGCTGTCTGCACTAACATAGAATCTTCAAGTATTTTCTTCTGCCATGAACAAGTCTAAACCTTCTTCTTAATGAATGGAGCTTTGAAACTCTGATCCTTCTTGACTAACTCAAACATGCTTCCATAGCACTAAACTATGTGTCTGAAGTTGTTACACTTGTAGCATATTACGGCCTCTTCATCAAAACTTGATAAAGGAGCAAAAGAGTTGTAGCTTCTGCTTGACTCTACATGATTTTCCTTCTTATTTTTGAAACTATTATCTCTTTTCTGACATTATAATTTCTTGTGACCATATCCATTACAATAAAAACAATAACCATAAAAATAAGACCTATCTGTATATCTTTGACCTGATTGCCTTTTACAGCTTTGTTTCCTCTAGCTTTATTTGTTTGAAATGTCCTCTATATTCTTCACTTCTTCCCTTGTTTCCTCTTTTGTAAGAGATTCAACATATCTCTTTTTATTTTCAAATCCAATACCTATCTTATCTAAAAAAAATTTTGGATCTCTAATATCTTATTCAATATGTTAGTGCTATCCTCAAATTTTAAATCACTAACTACTTTATCATTGACTAATTTCTCAATGTATTCTTTTAAAGAGGAAATTTCAATAACATACCTTTCACATTCTTTTCTTACTTTTTGAAGCTGTGTTATCAGACCTTCTTCATTCTTCTTGGCTTCTTCTAAGTGTTCTATTAGATCATCAATTATTTCCTTTGACTCCTTTTCATTTTTCTCAATCTGGCACTTCAATCTTCAATTCTTCTTCTCAATCACGTCTAACTCTTCTAGGGCACAAATGAGTTCTCCTTCCAAATTCACTTCAGCTTCCTCCTCTTCTTTTTTATCATCTATACTTTTTCTTGTAGAGGATCTTCATGTATGTCCATGAATAAAATCTCTTCTTCTTCTGAATCACTGACTCCACTATCTTTGAATAAGCTGGGATCTTTAGAATACAAGCTCTTCTTCTTGAATACCTTCTTGAATTTACCTTTGAAATTCTTCTTTTATGTATACTTTCCTTCTATTCCCCTTTTTGGCTTGTGAATAAAAATATCTCTATTGTCATCTTCATCATCACTAGAACTATCACTTGATTCTTGAATCTTAGCTTTCTCTTTCTTTGATGTCTTGAAAGCTTCTTCTCTCTTTGAGATTTTATCTTGTTCAATCCGCATCTCATATGCCATGAGTATACCATGAAGTTCATCCATCTTTAGCTTGGATAAATTCTTCATCTCCTCAATTGTTGAAACCTTTACATCATATCTCATTGGTAGAGATCTCAAAACCTTTTGTTCCACCATTAACTCTTCCAGTGTTTCTCCAAGACCTTGAATCTGATTTACTATTTGACCAACTTAAAAAAGATAATTTTCTATATCTTCTTCTTCTTCCATCTCCAAACTTTCAAACTATCTTCTAAAAATCTGAAGCTTAGCTTACAGAATCTTTCCATCACCTTTGTAAATATTCTCAAGTTTTACCTAGGTTTCATGAGCAGATTTACATTTCATAACTTTAACAAATTCAAATTCACATAAACCACATAAAATAACATTTAAATCTTTAGCATTACATTCACTTGCCTTCTTTTTTGTTAGAGTAATTATAAGTATATGTGGCTCTTCATATTCCTCCACCACTGCTTGCCATATGTTGAATCCAAGGGCCATCAAATAAGTCCTCATTTTTATGCTCCAAAAAGCATAATTCATCCCATCAAATAAAGGGTCCTTATTTATATAAAATCCTTCATGTGATCCAGCCATCATGCTTTCCTGATCTGCCTTCAAGCTATAAAACTTTTTCAAAAGGAACCTACTCTGATACTAATTGTTAAGAATAGGATATACTAAGAGGGGGGGTGAATCAATATATCATATATCTTATATAACTTTCCCTTAATCAAATTCCACTTAACCAAACATTCAAGATATGCAATAAAAATGAGACAATAAACACCACACAAGATAGAGAGAGACACCAGACTTAACATGGAAATCCAATGTAGGAAAAACCACAAACAATAATCTCAAGTATATGAATGAGCACCAACTCAAACAATATTCACAAGCACCAACTTGCAAGAGCACCAACCCCTTTGTTGAGCACCAACACAGTAACAATTCATGAACACCAACCCATAGGAGCACCAACCCCTTTGCTGAGCACCAACACAATAATAATTCATGAGCACCAACCCATTTGTGTATACCACACAACTATCTCTCAATGTTGTTATCTCAACAAATGATAGTTCATTACAATATCTCTTTCCTCTTTCTCACCTTTGCTCTTTTAAGCTAGATATAACAAATACAAATCATATTCATCTCTCACAAATGCTCTTCTAAGATAGATATTACTATTTCAAATCAAACTCTATCTCCCATTATTACAAATAGATTCTCAAGCCTTTATTTATAGCTTTCCAAATGACCTTTGGCCTTCCCCTTTTATGACCCTTCAATCCTCATGGAAAATGGTGTCAAACTTACATGACCCTTTGTATTCTTCCATTTGAAAAGTCATGTGGTGACCTTTCATGAGCAAAAGTGTCCTTCCCTCTTTTGTCTTTACCTTGGTGACTTTTCATATTCCTTAAAGTGTCCTTTCATGAGAAATTGTGCCCTTCCTCTTTTGTATTACTTGGTGACTCTTGGAATTCCCCAAAATGACTCTTCATGGGAAAATGCATCCCATTCTTCTTTTGTCTTTACCCCATGACTCTTTGACTTCTCCATGGGCCCTTCTTTTGTCTTATATGTAACCAAAAATATATTCATTAATATTAAATAAATATTAACACACATTAGCCAATATATAACTATTATAAACATCATTAAATATAATGGTGTCTTTATCACCAATAATGCTAGACCTTTGACATCAATGAAAATATTTGAAAAAATGACACCATGTCACTTTCCCATCAGATGAAAACATTATTGGTGCACTATAGCATGCTATCATGCAATAACATTACACCACATGATAGCATAACACCATGTGATAGTATAGTGTCATGTGGTAGCAAGAGTTCATGTGGCATTATGATGCCATGTGATAATAGGCTATTGCATGACATCATGGTGTTACATGATAATATAGTATCACATGGCATCATGGTGTCGTATGATAGCATGGTGTCATGTGACAACATGGTGTCATGTGATAGCATGGTTTCATGTGGTACCATGTTACCACATGATACCATTCTACTATATGGCACCATACTCACATGCAACACCATACCATCACATGGTAGCATGCTGCCAACATGTTTCCACCTAGCAACATACTAGCACCTGATAGCATAATGGCACCTTGTAACATAATGAGGTCTAGTGACATAATGACACTTGGGAACATAATGATGTTTGGTAGCATAATGATGCCTAGGAGTGAAATACTATCATGAACCTTTTAGCATTATGACACCACTGGAAAACATAGGGAATTTTTTCATATGCTCTATGTATTTTGATTCACCAACAGATAGAATCTGATTTGCCTAAACAAACCTAAGGGAGTTTGGGTAAAGTCCTCTTAAAGTGAACCCAGATTAGGTCTTGTGCAACTTCAAAATCTAAATAGTTTTGTATAATAAATTATGTGATATATCCATCAATATTAATCTTGGTCCATAAGCATATTGCATGGGTCCATTTAGTATCTATATTTTTTAGGATTGCTAGATTTTCTTCTGACCAAGCTATGAATTATGTCCTTCTTGGCTGAAAACAATAATACTCCAATCTAGAAAACAACATAGATAATAACCCAATAAATTTACACCAAAAGATTTCATAAATTTCTTTGTAGATATGCTCTTAAATAATTTCCTTTGTAGTTTTCCCTATTGTTTTCACTTTCTCTTTTGTAAAATTTTGGATTCTTTCATCGAGCCATATTTTTATATCTTTTTGCCCTAGTATCCATCTCAACATGTTTCAATAAAAATTTCCACATTCACTTCACCATTGTCAGTAAAGGTTCTTGAGAAACCCTTCAAAACATGTTAATACATGGATAACTTGCACATCAAGTAATAAAATTAAACAAAAAACATCAATTTAGACTGAATATATTAATTAATAGGTAAAGCAAAAAATTTAAGCGAAAAATCAAAAACTTATTAAAATTTGAATAGTTTGTATAAATGCATATAATTAAAGTAAAAAAAGTATTCACTACGTATAGAACAATGATAAAAGATACACAAAAAAACCATTTCATTGTGATATATATTAGTCTATATCAGATCAGACCCATGTATAAATATAATTAAGTGTTATATATAGAGTTTTACAAAATGTTGTCTCTTCGTATTCCAGTCTTTTGCTATGGCAAAAAGGAAGGACTCTTTGCATTCTAAAATCTATTATTATGCTCACAAAGGTTGAATAATACAAAAAGATATGTAAAATAAAAAATAGTGCAAGTCATGCACATGTATATCAAATATATTATGCAATTTTGGTAACCCTATTCTACTCCAACAAAAAATATGAATTCAAGATAAATCGTGTTCAATACACTCTACATCTGGTTAGAAAATTATGCATGATAATTTAAGAATTCTTAAATGTTTTATTTTTTGAGTAGGATGCATAAGAAGAGTGGGGTACAACATTTATGGAGTATCTTTTAATATGGGCATGGAAAATGGGTGCATGTGTAAAAATAACCCTTAAAAAAGAGTAGAATAAGTATAAGGATGACATTGATTTATCATGGTATTGTTGTTTAGTGTAATGAAATAATTTATCATGTATCTAATAAATATTCTCATGTACAAAGCTCATTTTAGTTAATGGATAAATAAAATAATTAAATGTATGAATATTATGATACAATATTTAGGAGTGATTACTCAGTCTAAATCCCAAAATCTAAATCGTGGACTATTATACTAGGGACATGCCATGTTTTCATTCAATCTATATGGAATTTTATTGGAATGAATATGAATCAAAAGAATAGGTTGAATAATGGTTTTTTAGACCCATAAAGCATATGGATACTAGTAATTCATTATAACCATTAAGGGATTATGAAATGGCATCAACAATTGACTTTGAACACATATTAGATCGTGTGCAACCAAGTACAATTTATTTATTATTAACATCAATGTAGCCTTAAACATTTGTGATATTTTAATTTTTTCATGCATTTCCTCAAATTGGTTATAATTTAAATGTAAGGTAATTTTTCATAATAATTGAGTCTAAATACAAGGATGAGGGAATGGATGACTACTTATCTCATTGTGTAGAGGAAACATATAAAGTAACCATAATTGTCACAGATGGGGAAGATCTAGTTTATCCCACTATATATGTGGTAGTTATATAAACATGGATTTGAATATACTTTCATGAAAAGTAAATCAATCATTATTTTAATACTTTGAACCAAATAGGGTGATACTTTAGTATTCATATTTGATTATCACTACAAATATTCAATTTATTAAAATTTATGGAAAACCTCACAACAAAATGTTTGTGTAAATTAAATTAAGTAATTCTTGAACACTTTAAAATAGTGTTGATATATAAGGTAAATTGGAATTACTTGGTAAGTTTAGTATTCAATGCAAGTTACATTTTGAATTGGTAAGGTTAATATTTGATTTAGTGGTTTTTAATTTAGAATTATTCTGTAATTATGTATTTTTTTAATTTGAAATCATTATTAACACATTTAATGTAGGTTCATGGTACCATATGAGATTTCACCTTCATCGAGTTGATTTCATGAGAAATATATTATATTTTTGAAAAAATGATAAGTATAAAACACAATACATTTTATGTTTTTCAAAATCTTATAGGATGTGTAGAGGCACCTGGTGCCATAATTGCCCAAAGTTTGTACTATTTCCCCCCTTAAGAATAAAAAGTTTTTATTAAGTAATGCATCCAAATACATGAAATTTTATAGTAAAGGGGTGGAATAATGTCATTATTTCATTTATAAACCCAGTCAAATGTGGTGGCAAAGCTTGTTAGTTGATTGGGTGCATGGTTAAAAATTTGTGTGTTATAATATCCATATGGTTATACCATAAAAAATGTGTCTTAATTTTTGAATCATCAATATGGTAATATAATCCTCTAAGTTATGTACATAATACTACCACATACAAATTAAAGTGCTTATGATTTATCTCTACCCCTCACGATTTTCTTGCAATGATTCTGTAAAGTTTGTATTATTTTTCATTTTAAGAATGATAAGTTTCTTTTAAGGGATGCATCCAACTGCATGAAATTTTTTAGTTTATGGGTATAAAGAGGGTGTAATAATTTCACTATTATTTTTATACTCCCATCTATATGTGAGTGTTAATCCAATTCATCTATTGCATGTGTGGTTCAAAAGTTATGTGTTATACGGACCAACTTTTGATCTATAAATAAAGTTTTAGATATGAAAAAAGATGTGTCACCATTTATTTTTTTCCATGATAAAAGTATAATCCTTCATTTTATGCATATATGACTCTTTTATTAAACTTAATGAGATTAAATTTCATCTGTGCCCCTCATGGTTTGCATGCAACAATTATCTAAAGTTTGTATTAAATTCCCCCTTAATATTAATAGGTTTCTCGTACAGGATACACAAAACCCCATACAATTTTTTAGGTAAGGATTTTATGGAGGAAAAATAAATCCATTATTATGTTTATACACCCATACATGTGTGACTATGAAGTCATTCAATCGATTAGGTGCACGATTTCAAAATTTATGCATTGTATTGACCAACTTCTGCTCCTTAATGCATGTTTTAATTGTAAGAGAAAACATGTTGTCATTTATTCCTCATAATTATTGTAAACTTTTATTATATTTTATTACTATATTACTCCCATAGGAAACTATAGGAACTTATAGTACATCTCTACCCTTCATAGTTTGTGTACAATGGTTGCACAAAGTTTGTATTGTTTATCATCTTCAGAACAAGTTTATCTTAATCAATGCATCCAATTACGTGTAAATTTAAGTTTAGGGTAAATATAAGGGGTGGAATGACATTATTACATTTATTCCCTATGATAATGATTTTAAGTCATTGATTGGGCAAACAATTCAAAAGTTGTGCATTATACTGAGCAAATTTTGTTCTCTAAAGCAAGTTTTGGTTGTGAGAGAAAATATGACATCACTTCCTCATATTTTTTATTATAATATAATTATTGGTTTGGTTATTAAATTAATCTTACATGAAACAATGGTAGGTTATGATTCATATCTACCCCATGTGGTTTGTGTTCAATGACTATGCAAATTTTGTATTATTTTTCCCCTTAATAAAGACAAGTTGATCTTAAGGGACATGTCTAACCGTATGCAAGTTTTGAATGTGGTTAAATATATGGAAGATAAAGGAAATTATTAAATTTATATATCCATATAGATGTGACCATGAATCTAGCTCATTGATTGGGCATGTAGTTCAAATTTGTGTGTTATACTGACCAACTTTTGCTCCCTAAAGTAAGTTATAGTTGCGAGAGAAAATGTGTTTTCGTTTCTTCCTCATTATGAGTAGAATAAAATATTTTAGGGGATTATTATGAGAATAATTTATGTAAATATATTATTTTATATTTATTCTCTACCCATTATGGTTTACATCCAAATTTTGTGAAATGTTTTTACTATTTTTGCCCTTAATAATAATAAGTTTATATTTAGAGATATGTTTGGCCGGGTGCAAGTTTGGAGTGTGGAGGATAATGGAGAGTGAATGAAGACCATTATTATGTTTATAATACCATACATAAGTTACCATGAATTAAATTTACCTATTAGGCATGTGGTTCAAAATTTATGCATTATACTAACCAACGTTTTCTCCCTAAACCAAGATTTAACTACGAGAGCAAATGTGTCACCATTTGTTCCACATCACAAGTGGAAAAGAATAATTCATGGATGCTTAGAGGATTCCAATATAAAATTTTAGGATCTTATATCTCATAGATACCCCTTATTTTATTCATGTAATAACTTCAAAAAATCATATTATTTCCCCTTAAGAACAACAAGTTTCTCTTAAGAGATATGTTTGTTCATCCATTGGGCATGTGGTTCAAAAAAGTTACATTATATTGACCAAATTTTAATCCTAAAAGTAATTTTTATATAAAATTTAAAATTTACCAAAAATTATAATCATCATGAGTTTAATATAATCCTTGATTTTGTGCTTAGAAAACACTTCCATGAAATTTCAAGAGCTTACAGTTCATCTATACACCTCACAATTTACCTACAATAGTTGCGCAAAGTTTGTACTATTTTTCACCTTAAAAATTATAAATTATCTTAAGGTATGCATCCAAATTCCTATTATTTTTTATTTTATGGGTTTATTTAATGTGTAAAAATTCCATTCTTATGCTTATAGTCCCGTCCAAAAGTGACTACGAAGCTGGTTCATTGATTTAGCACATAATTCAAAATTTGTGCATTATACTGATCAAATTTTGCACCCTAAAACAAGTTTTAGATATGAGATCAAATGTATTTCATTTATTCCTCATTACAATTTTAATACAATCCTTTGGTTGATGCTTAAAATATTTCTTCATGAAATTGTAGGAGTTTATGGTTTATGTGCAACAACTGCACAATGTTCATATTGGTTTTCCTCTTAAGAACTAAAACTTTTTCTTAAGGGATGTGTTTGGAAGATTTTTTTTTTTGAGTGTATGGTAAAATATAGGGTGGATGAAGTTAATTCTTTTATTTATATGCCATTTAGGTGTGACCACAAATTTGGATCATCGATTGGGTATGCAATTCAAAAGTTATGCATTATACTACCAAACTTTTGCTCCCTAAAACAAGGTTTTGATGTGAGATAAAATTTGACATCATTTATTTCTTTTCATTATTAAAAATTAATCCTTGATGATATTATTATATGAATTTATCATGTAACTATAGGATCTTATGGTTCATATCTACCCCTCACAATTTTCTTGCAACAACTGTGCAAAGTTTGTACTATTTTTCACCTTAAGAATGATAAGTTTATCTTATTGGATTACGGATAATTTTAAGAATGGACCCATAAAACTTACTATAAAATCCTATTTAATTCTAGAGTTTAGGGATAGTTTCATTGGCTAATCTTTGGTAAAATTATCACACAGGTATAAATTAACTGGCGATTTCTATTAGCTCTTTCAAAAAAATTATAAATATATGGTGAATTAAATGTCATATTTAAATTAATAAATAATGGAAAAAATCAATATTTAAACCCCTTTCCAAAAACACATTCACAAGGCAAATATGTTTGAGGTGGAATAACGATTATGATCAGTGGATACCTAAGTTTTTTAGAACAAGTTTTTTGCTTTGCCTTGTGAAATTGGGGGAAGTCTAGCCATTTCAAGCACTTGACTGAATGCATAAATCCAAGAAAGGAGGATATGAGAGACATAATGATAATAAATTCTATTAAACCATTCCAGAATTAAACCCTAATTAGGTGTCTACAATTCTAAAAAAAATCATCGCTACAATAATGCCCAGACACACATTCATAAGATTTTTGAGGTCTTGTTAATCTCATTAATAAATAAATGATCCCAAACAAATGCAAAAATCTTATTGATATCATTCCTAAATAAAAAATCATGTGTGATAAGCAAATTATGTCTAATATTAAGGGTTTTAATATAATATAAAAATGGGTTTTCACTTTACGAGAAAAGATTTGATGAAAAAATAACATAGCAACAGTTTGAATCCCTTAAAAGATAGGTAACATTCATTAAAAATGTGAAAAAAATTATAGATATGTAGTGATTGTATTTTTTACTTAGATTTTACTTCATTACTGGCTTTTTAGACTTCTTGGCATCCTCTTTCAACTGTTTCTTGCTTCATGATTCCCATGACCACAAAGGAATAAATCTTTAATAAAAATGAAGTTATATGAATTTAAGTTTTAGGGTTTCATGGTTCTAGCATTTGAAGTAATTTTAAGCACTTATATATATTTTATTTATAATAGGTAATTTATATTAATTAAAATAACTAATGGAGAAATAGGTTAGAGGATGAAAATTCTAAAGTAGATATGTTATTTATGGTTCCTTCTTTTTAACAATAAATTTGACCTTTTTAATGATTGAATTTGTCCTTTTTAAGGACTAAATTTGATGTCCATATGACATATTATAAATTGAGTATAGACCTCTTTAAGTCTCTCAAAAAACCAAATAGGTAATATAATAAACTAAATATTTCAAAAAATGTGACAAAAAAATAGAGTATAGAGTATAAACTGACTATGGGGCCAAAGGGCAAGTCAACTATGAAAAGTGAGGATGACATGACTAGAAAAAAATATTCAAAACATTTTCACTATTTTAAAATTATGAACTTTATAATAAGGCCTAATAAAATGTCTTCTTAACCATATCCATATTGGCCTTTCAAATATTTTTTTATTTCAATTAACAAACCATTATAGCCAAAATAGAATTATTACCTTAAACATTTAAAAATAAAATACAATATGTTCATGAGGCTCTGTTGTATTTATTTAGTTTGTTATTTGTGCATTACTTAAAAAAAGCATCTTGGATACCATTATTTCTCAAAATAAATTAGTTTTTTGTTTGTTTAAAATAAATGTGTGGTAAATAACAACCATGTAACATATTAAACTGAGTATAGAAAAAATTGTGATAAAAAATAAGAGTATAAAGTATAAATAATAAACTAATCATGGGTCCATATGGAAAGACAACTATGAAAATCACAATGTAATCAGACCAACCTGGTCATTAGATGATGTGCTTTTAAAACTTCAAATCTTTTCCATTTCTTAAATTCAATGACCATTAACATAATTTAGTTAATGGACATAGTTTTGACTCTTGAGGCATCATTTTTATCACTACTAATTTTTGCAAATTTGTTATCTTTAAAAAAAAAGAGATAAAATTCTATTGTAAATACACAATCCATAGATTAATTGAGATTTTATGTTCTATTGTGTAAATATGATATAATAAGAGGATTTTAAAATCATAAAGTAATTCCAATACACATGGATTAGGCATATCCAACTTCAGGTAGTAAGGAATTTTTTGGATTTTTAAAGATCATAGACTTTGACATGGAACTCTAGTGTTCTAATGTGGACTTCATAATTCAATGATGTATTTTCAATTAATTAGTGTAATCTTATGTCAAGAGTAAATGTGGATATATAAATTTCTTAAAACTTTTCATTATGGTGTAACAAAATGTAGAATCAACCATGGTTCACAATGTAATATGTCATGTTGCAAATGATCAACATTATTATTAAAGGGATGGAATTATAGAACATATCAAATTGCCTATTTTATCATATTATAAGGACAAACTTCCACTATTATACAACTACTTACCATAATTCAATAATGTAATATTTTTGTGTTAACAACATGAACTTCCACCCATTATAATGCAAAATTTTTCCCACTATAAAATTTTTATCAAAAATAATGTAGTCACAGCAATGAAGTTATTATCAAATGTAGGGACATAGATGGAAAATATTAAAATCCTACCATGTGGTCATTTGTCTAGACAGCACCAAAAATTAATATATTAAATCTTTTTTTGGATGCAAAGAATTTTTATTTCACAGTTCCACCTACAACTAAATGTATAGATATCAAATGTGTGTGTGTGTGTGTGTGTGTGTGTGTGTGTGTGTGTGTGTGTGTGTGTGTGTGTGTGTGTGTGTGTGTGTGTGTGTGTGTGTGTGTGTGTGTAAATTGTAGGGGTTTTAGGGAGTTGATGTCTTAAAATGTTGTATCCAACCCATAATTTTTTAGCAAAGGATAATCCCCCTTATGCATAGATTCAAGTTGGATTTTATGTTTTCAAAAATGTTAGATCTTTGGATGTATGTTATCACGTCTATTGATATCAAACATATGTCTAATTCCCAATATAGCTTTGGTAACAAGAGTATAAAATTTACCAACAACAATATTCATCAATGGGGATTGAATCTGGGTATATACACATTCACCATGACTAAAAAACAATCGCAAATGGTATCTAGTAGTCATATAATTATTTATATAATAATTTATTTTAAAATATGGGATTTCAAATTTTGATTGGTTGGAACAAGGTGGAAAATCAAAGAGAACCATTACATGAATGAAGAAGAAAAACATTAGGGTTTTCAAGACCCAATACACAAAAGCTAAAACTAAGTTATAATGCATATCACTGTAAGGGAAATGAGAAAATTATTATTCCCTAATAATAAAATAACCTAATTTGATATTGAATTGAAGAGGCCAATTAACTAGCCCAATATCTATAGAGAGCCAAGTCAGATCTATATTATTACAAAGAAAAAACTCAAACATGTTTCAAATATAATTAATAAATAAATAGATCAATAAAATTTAAAAATAAAAAAGTGTTTCCATTACTACATAACACCATTCTACAACATATTTTAGTATACTTCATAATGCCAAAAAACACCTAGTTGAAAAAAAATCTTGAGAGAACAGATTATTCGGTGGTCCGATCAAAGAAAGTGAAATTAAGCCACAAAAAAAACAAAAAATACCTCAATAAAATTAGGTTTGTGTTTTTTTTATATTTTATCTATGAAACAGGGGACACTGCCTACCCTTGTATTTTGGATTTTATTTGTCAAATATGATCTACTACTTATATGTGATTGTTGAGTGAAGTTGGTATATCTAGAAATGAGAAAAACATCCAAAATTATACCACTTCATTGACCAATCTCCCACACCTTATATTCCAAGTAATCCATGACAATGGCCATGTAAATTCAAGCTCCAACATTAACTTTTTTGGAATATCTACCCTTCTTGAGATATATATCAAGTTTACCCATAGGGAACTAAAGCCTTGCCTTCACCAACTTAGAGATGTTCTTCTTCTTCAAGATTCCCTTTTTCTTGCCTTGGCACAGCTAGATTATTTTATTCCTAGCTTCCAAATTGAGATATAAAATTTTATGATTAAGAAATAAAACTTGAGACAATATGTACTCTCATGAATAAATCATTATATAGAGCCCCTCTACATTGGGTGTTCCAAGGAACTTTACAGACTGTTAGATTAAGCTATTATTGACACTTACATGGATTTTTGCTCTAATATGTGAACAAAAAATCCCATCAATTAAAGATTTTGTATTTTTGAAATTTAAAGCAAAATTTTATAAATATTCCCCCACCCAAACTTTTTTTTCTCTAAGTAAAACAAATATCTTGCTAGTAATTTCCCTAAAGGTACAAGTTATGCCGAAAGGGATGTAATTATCTATTTTGGGTAAAATGTTAAAGTAAAAGAGTGTAAATCAACATTTTTATTTCACTTGAAATCCATGGCTGCTTATCTTATATCATATTTTGTGATCCCTTAGATTTTATATTTTTTTACTAGTAGGGATAAGCAAGATGCTTATGAAGACATGTTCTAATTGTTGCCACATTTTATTTTAGAGGTTGAAGTATGGAATTTAAATATGTTATTATGCTTGTTTTAATTTATCCATGTGTTTATATATTTTTAGCATGGATGAACAAAAACTACATGATATATTATTTTAGGACCTCAATGTCTTGTCCCCATATCAACATAGTTATATAATTTATTCAAGTTGTATATTATACATGAAGCCCTGTCACAATCATAATAACTCTCATGATGTCCTTGTCCACCCTTGACAATATAAAATGACCAATCAAATATGCCATCACCATACAAGTTGTGGACCCATTTGTAATGGGTGTAGCTCATGTAATTTCAACTACTGCCCTAAATTTGGGTCTGATGTATGATACCTCCTGAAATTACTTGTCATTGCCTCTCATCATCACCACCTAACTCATCTTGAAATATTTCACCATGTTCATTTTATGAATGGCCTTTCCATTCCCCACCACTTTTCCATTTCTCAATCTCACCATGAAATGAAACATCTCCTCCAATGCAACTCATTGCCACACTATATGGAAGAACACACAACCTTACTTTCCACCATCACCTCCACTAAAAAGATATTATTATTTTTTCTTAACATTTCATTCAAAAAATATTAGATGAGGTAAATGATCATGGGCTTCAAGTAAAATATGACTAGTGATTTACACTCTTTCACTTTATAAATCCTAGGTTTATCAAAATAGAAAATTACATCCCTTTTGACGTAATTTACACTCGAGGCAAATGCTAGTGTTTGTATACATATCTTTGATATATAATAATATATAATACACTTTCATATATATAATTAATAATATAATTATATATAGTATAGTATTTTGTTGCGGAGGATACCCAGGAGGGTCCCCCCCAATTAACATGTTTTTTGTGTCTGCTCTTGTTTTTGTTGTTTAGACTTTTTATTTTTGTTCATTCGACCATGTATGGCCTGGTTAAATCTCTTTATTTCACTTGTGTGGTTCTGGGTCCCTATAAAACCTAGGTTTACCTTAT
>JARHVA010000357.1:5832500-5870016 GCA_037957365.1 Torreya grandis | reverse complement strand
ACCCATAATCATATACCTTGTGCCTTTTATTATGATGTGTATGCCTGTACTATATAGTGAGATGGAGATGAAACCTATGATGGGGGCTCATTTAATCTCAATCATAATGGATTGCTACATGAGATAGGACCCAAAAAATCTAGCTATAGTGAATATCTATCTATAACAATACTCTATGATGTGGGTTCATTTAATCTTAACAATAGTTGATTACTACGTGAGATAGGATCCAAAAAATCTAGCCATAGTGAATATTTCTCTTGAGCAGTGTTGTGCTACGATGCCTATGATTCTATTGGATATGTATATGGGACTACACTATATACTCCTCAAAAAACAGTTCTATATGTAGTCTATTCTCATTGTATATGTTTCCAAATATTCTAAAAAGGTGGAATAGGATATCTCTTATGAGGCTTTATTCTACAACCTACATTACTCTCATGATGAGTGATCGATGATTCCTGTGAAGGAATGTCCTAAGATGAATCAGTCATAGATGAATGAGGTCTATGGTTCCATAGTGGAGGAGATGTCGATGCCCCATATGTGAATGTTATGATGGCATTATCAACACATCTATTAATGTAATCCCTGAGTCCATAAAAATCATTATCTCTATGTCTATGGATATGATGTTAATTTCAAAAGGGTCGATGTGGCTATCTATGTAAGAGATGTGTATCTCATGGATGAGTAGAATGCAATGTGATTAACCTCATATCTAATAGTGTTGATAATATGACACATGATCTATCCCACTCTAAATCAAACTATAGTGGTACCTTTCTGTTATTCTCTATAGTGCATACTATAAGTTGTGCTCTACAAATTGGATCTTTATTCTTAACTAGTTGCTTTTATAGTTGTGTTCTCCTATTTTTTTAGGACATGGTGGATGTTTTATGCTAGGAGCTATAGATACTACTATGAAATCTAGAGTAATTTGATCAGCTAAATTTGCCTCAATCAATCCCAATTTCATTTCCAAAGCTAGAACTATATAACATAAGTGCCTAAAAGAAGACTCTATCTAATATAGTAGATGATTGAGGAGAGCTTGGTGAATCCCCTTAATAAAGATATGATAAATCTCTAAATATATTGGTTTATAGATAAATCTTAACATGTGCATCTTAAATTGTAAGATATATTCATTAACTGGCTCTGAAGTGTTCTGATGCAATGTGGCAAGTTTTTCATATATAACATGAGGGTCTGTGCTTGCTATGTAATGTCTGATAAATGCCTCCTCTAAGTCATCATATGTGTGTAAGGAACCAATAGGGAGTATATGAAAAAACCAATTCTTTGCTTCACCCACTAATTTCTATTGAAATAATTTCAATAGAATCAAAGGAATCACATGAGATGATAAAGCCTTTTGAAAGGCGTGAAGGTGTAAGAATGAATCTTTAGTTCTATAAAGTGAGGCAATGATGGTATCTATAAATTCTTAGGTAATGAATCTTTTATAAATGTCTTCATAAGAGGGTTACCATCTAAATAATTTCCATCCATCCAAGACTTATAAGCCTTGTTTTCCAAGGTAAGGAGATGTACTTGGTGTTGTAACTCACCAACTACATGCATTAAAGAGATAATCTCCTGGGATGGTACATTAGCATCTTGAAGTGGTTCATTTAATTGTTAAATTTGATTATTAATTTTATCCATGGGAATGATACATTTAGTAATTGGATCATAAATAAGGGGTGTGCTTACTTGAAACTTGGGAGTAATGGTAACGTAGACCTTACTAGAGGGATGTGGGATACCATTCTCTTTAGGTGAAGAGTGAGAATTGGGTTCTACTGCAGTGAGGGGTGGCTTCAAATATTCATTGGTATCTTTATGTTTTAGTGTGTCACATTATAATTGAGTAGAAGATGTGTTATTAGCATGAACATGTACATTATTTTTAAATAAAATCATGCATAGAACTAGAAACAACATTTGGAAGTGCATTATGTTTGAGAGGGGTGAGAGAAGAGTTAGAAACATGAGGTGCATATTCTTCTTCACTATGTGTATAATAATCATCATTATTCCATGCATTGTCATCATTGGAATATTTTTCATAATCACTCTCATTTTCATATTCGTTAGCATGTTCACTATCATATTCATTATCACTTTCAGTGTAACTAGGGAGAGGTGTAAGAGAAGAATTTAATTCTTTTATAATATGCAATAAAGTATCATTTGAAATTGGAATATCATGTGCATCTATGTTATCCATGGATAGAATACATACGTTATTTTCATGAGAATTAGAGAAAGAGAGTTATCATCTAGACATTATTTTGACAAAGTAGAGTTAAGAACATGAGATGTATCATTTGAACTATGTATTGGCAATTTGATTATATTGCTTTTATATTGTTGTAATTTTGAGAGAGAGTAGGTTCACATGGAAAAAAATTATCACTAATTAGAGGTTCACTTGGAAGTACATGACTAATTTGTTAATTTAGTACATTGTGCATAAGATAATGAGGTGAAAAGTATCTTTCACATTTATCAAAAATATTTTCTTTAGAAGAAGGAATAAAAGAGATAGGTTTGAGAGAAGAAGATGCATCTACTTGTACTTCACTATCACTATCACGTATATCATCATATTCCTTATTAAAATAATAGTAATTATCTTCATTTTCAATGAAAACATTTTCCACATTTTTAACTAATGTATAATTTTGCAAATTCATCCATTCATTGTCATAATAATGAGAAAATTTTATAAATTGATCTATGGGATGAGAGGGAAGAAGTTTATTAGTGGCAATTTTATTTCTTTCACCAAAGAGAATATTGAAAATTACTATTAAGTAAATAAATGCAAAAATAACTATTAACATAGAGATTTTGAAAATATTTTTGGCAATCTAAACAATGTGCAAAAATTCCAAAATATTTTTCTAAATATTGTAAGGAAGGAAGGCTTGGGGTTTTATGACATAGTATGGAAATCTAGGGTTTCAATTTTTTTGAAAATTATGTAATAATTTAAATTCTAAAAATAATTTTTGAATAGGATAAATGCACACAAATTTATAAAAAAATAAAAAATTTGAAATTTAATTTTTTCAAAAAATAACTACTAATATTTAGATTTTGAAAATATTTTTAACTATCAAAACAATTTGCAAAATTTTCAAAATGATTTTCTAAAAATTGTAAGGGAAAGAGGCTTAGGGTTTGGGGACCTAGTTTGAAAATATAGGGTTTTTGGTTAGGGTTTTTTAATTTTTTGAAAATTATGGAAATAATTTAAATTATAAAAATAAATTTGAATAGAATAAATGCACAAAATTTTATGTTAAAATCATAAATTTGAAATTTAATTTTTGCATAAAATATGAAGGAAAAACCCTAAGGGTACCTAAGGGTTTAGATTTGTTTGAAGTAAGTTGGGTTCACCAAATGTTTTACTATTTTTAGGAAACTTGTGTTTAGTTCCTAAATAATAAAAGGTCTTGAGTAAGGGAAAGAATCTAGTTTAATATGATAAAATATAGATTTTTATCAAATAATTTGTATGAGGAAGAGAAACAAACTTATCTAAAAATAGACTGAAATGAATGATTCAGGAGCTAGAAGTTGTGATGCAGGACTGACACACTATCATGAATCTAGATCTGACCTTCATTTTATGATTGGAAAAGAATACCAAAAGAGGATAGGAGTGGCACTGATGTTGTAGTCCACCTCTTTCACTATTGTCTAGGAGATCTGAGATTTTTAGGTTTTATCTGTTACCTTAGTGTGAGCCTGTATATGACATTTTAGAGGTTGAAAGTCAACAAATCTCACTATAGACATACTTTAATCTTAAAATCGTGTATCTATCTACACACATGAAAATAACAAATGCATAAAAATCAAAAAGGGGAAAAACTAGGTTGGGGGAAGAATGATCACATGATCTAGAACCCATGTTGTCTTGATCTTTATCTACATTAACCCTCAAGCTAGGGTCTTAGATCAAATGTAGTTCTCCCTTAAAGAATGTGCATAATCAATGTGCATTATAGATGCAAGAATGAACTTTTACCTAGTCCCCTTCTTGATCAAACATGCAAGCCTATGTGTGATGCAAAATGTTGAGCTATACTATTGATTGATTTTAATTATCTAATGTGCCAAAGTAGTAAGTTATAGATATAAAATGACTTGTAAAGTCATTTATATAGGAGACTCATTATTTCAAAGTTTATAGCTTTTATTTGTGTTTGACTGACATTGGAAAACTTAGGGATGAATCTAAGATAGGGGATAGGACTCAACTAGCAAAATATATTGATTTTTGGAGTTTAAAATGACCCTAGACAAGAACACTAGAAATAGACACTAGTAGCACTAGTGCTATAGTCCAACCCCAATGCTCTTCTCCTATAGTTTTGGGACTTGAGGGGATGGAAAGAGGATAGAAAACATGAGTTGGGTGAGGTGGAATGACTATTTGAAAGGATCAGGATGACCAAGAATAGTCAAAAAGGTCACTTAAGCATATAACAAGACCCAAATGAATAAAATAAAAGATATGGCTAAATGTGAATAAAGCTCATATTCTCCAGTGAGAGTCTCTTGTGAAAGGACTATGCAAAGACAATGATATGTGTGGTTTCTTGACCAATTTAGGGTGTATATAATATGATATAATAAATCCATCTATATGATGTGGAAATTATAGAGGTTGAGGATGTAAAGATACCATGAGAGGGATGTGCAGATATATGTAGAGATATCAAGATGAGAGATGATAAAGGCTAGTAAGGTGGGGGTGAGACTCCTTTAGTTGATTTTTATAGTGATGGAGAGGGATATGAGGAGGATAGAGAGATGAGACCATATTGTGAGACCCATGTAGAGAGAGGAGACAAGGTAGGACCATCATGGTCAAGGAGATCATAGGAGGATTAGACATTTATCAATAAATTACATGAGAATATCTACACTCCATTTTGTGATATTATAGGATTCCATGGAGAGGTGGCTAGAATTTAGGGTAATGTGTATAGAAGGGGTGTTTAGTTGGCCTTGAGAGTAGAAGATATTACATTTATATAGAGTGAGGTAGATAAGACATAAGTTGAGGTGGAGAGGCTAGAGAGGGATGACATGACATTAGTAGTTGGAGTGGTTACATAGGAGGTAGAGACTTAGACACTAGATAATACAAGTCTTACATAGTAGTATAGATGTGTGTGTGTGTGTGTGTGTGTGTGTGTGTGAGAGAGAGAGAGAGAGAGAGAGAGAGAGAGAGAGAGAGAGAGAGAGAGAGAGAGAGAGAGAGAGAGAGAGAGAGAGAGTGAGTACACATACATATCTAAAAAAGGTCAAGGTATTACTTACAGTGTAGGGATAGTTGGATATATTGTAAAGAGTGATGTAGTGCATGGATTAGGATACATATTATAGGATCTTATATGAGGAGGTTATTCCACACCCAAAATGAGCACCATATTATATAAATTACTCAACTATGTGGTTGATGTCAAATAGAATTATATAGCCTATAGAGTTAGAGAGATCTATGGTATAGATATGATAGAGTATCATGGGTCTTCTATGAAGTATACTACATTGTCATGAGTTGAGTCCTAGGATAGATGCCCCATCTAAGGGTTAGGGGAGACTTAACATAGTTATTTTTATGATGTATCAATGTATATATATTTTTGAGATGTATCATTTATATAGACACAACCATACATATATGAATGTGTCTATATAAATGATTTATTTTGGATATTAGACTTGAATTAGTGTGATGTGATGGACATTATGGATTGTTTATGGATTGTTTATTATTTATTTTATGTATGGTTTATGATATACATGGTATGTCTATCACTAATATTTTATACATGAGTTATGATGCAGATGGATAGTTGTGGCATGAATGGTAATTATATTTCTTGCTTTTTGAGTCATAATAGCACATGTTAATCCTTTTTTCAACATTTATTATATAAATGTATGATTTTTATGGATGCATGGATCACTAGTGTATTAGGTATCTTCCTTTTGTTTAGTTATGCTTTGAATTGGAGTTCCAACATGAATAAATATTGAGCAACCTGAGTTTTAACGTAGCATAAAATAAAATATCACCAATGATATAAATGAATCATGATGAATGATTATGTTTTAGACATAATGACTATAAAATAATAATTTGTGCACAATAAAGTGCATCATGATATGGATAAATCATAACCAAACCATAGCATAATACACAAAATAATCTTGAGACACACAATCAAACAACAAATAAGTCAAATTTCAAATTTCATAACACATAATGCATCATGAAATTTAAAGTCATAATAACAGTATATGATAATACACAAAATAATTTTGATAATCACAACATGAATACAAATGTACAACATGAATAAAACGAAATAATTAAGAAGATCATGATAAACAACAAGTTATTTTAAAAAGGACCTAAAAGAAACAAGATAGAGTATAATAATAAGATTGAATGAGAATAACCAATAGTGGTTAAGGAAAAATAGAAAAATAACCAACTAATGGTTAAGGATAAGAGATGGAAATAACCAAAAGTGGTTAAGGCTAAAGAAGTAATAAAAATAACCAAAAATGGTTAAGGATAAGAAGATAACTAGAAATGGTTAGGGAAAGAAGATTTGAGCTAAAATAACCAAAGATAGCTAAAGTAAAAGACTAACAAGATGACAACAAAACATAGGTAAAAAAACAAACAAGTAATCAACACCTAAAAAACACAACAAAAGACTTGATATCATAATCAAGGGTTGAGACATTTGGTAGCCAATATCTAAGACAATAGTGTAAAAAATGACGAGGAAGTAGGAAGAGGAGCACATGAATTGAAAATGAATTCATGCTTAGGGAAATGGATGATGTAGAAGGTGGTGGCTGAGCTAACCCTTGAGACCCCATGTATCTAAGTGTTGCCTACATAATCCACCCTAGACAAAGTCCATATGGGCATGTAAGGCTAGAATTAGTTCTCCAAATACAAGAAGTGATGATAAAATGGGTGATTAATGAAGTGTTTATTGCCTGATGAATAGATGTGTGATTGACCCTCCTAAGAAATATGAGTGAGTGAGCGAGTTTGGAAGCTATCTAAGATGGTGGATGTGTTGTATGGTAAGTGTTTACATGTAATTTTAGATATTTTGGTGTAATATAGGTGTAAATAATTTTGAAAAATATGGATAGATATAAGATATTCCTTTATCATGAGCAAGAACTCAAGTACACAAATATAAGGATCCAATCCTAAGCTAAAATGTAATAGAATGGGAGACAAGAAAAGTGACAAAGGAAAATTTGGAAATATACAATGGATGACTACAGTGGGATGCCCCCAAGTAACTAGGGTTGATATAAATAATGGATTATACATGACACCATAAACCTAGTTTTCACCATGGTACTTGCCCAAAGCACCAGTAAACTAGTTTTCACTTATGGAAGAACTATTTTTTGCTTTTCTCATTTTTTAAATTTTTTTAGATTTTGTTTTTTTTTCATTTTATTTTATTTTTTGAAACCTAAGATATCAAAAAAACATGTATAAGAAGTTAGGCATAAAATCTCTTAAGATTCATAATGTTCATAGGTTCAAAGTTCCCCTCCATCTCTTGTGACTAATCTATAAGCTCCTGATCCATATTTATCAATAATGATATATTATCCCAATAAATTAAGCTCAAATTTCCTTTCTTCTCCCTTTCAACATTAGTATTCTTTTGGTTTTCCTTAAGAAAAAGGTCTATGATCTCAAACTCCCTAGCTTTTATCCTCTTATTATAGTTACAACGAAGGTGATTGTGGTATAATTGTAAATGGTTTAAGGCATTAAGTCATTTCTCATCTAGAATATAGAGTTCACTAAGAAATGAGGTAAAATAGGATTATTCATCAACTATTTATTGAATGGATATGCACAAAGATGAAATCTTGATTTCTATGGGTAAAATAGACTCATTGACATATATAAGGGAATAATGGGTTTCCACTATGGGTTTATGAATGCTAGTGAAATATGCCCAAAGGGTGAGATAAAGTCATGTGAACTAGTCATGAACAACTTCATTGAAAACTTATTTAAGTATACAGAGAATTATTTTATTAGTTTCCTTAGTTTGGCCATTTTTTTGAAGGTAGTACAAAGTCGACCATTTGTACTTTATGTGATAGGTTTGGGAAAAGAGATTTGATTTATTTATTTTTGAATGATTTCCCATTATCATAAATAATAGAAAAATGGATACCAAAGAGACAAAAAATGTGGTTTAGGATGAACTTATAGATTTTATTTTAGGTAACATGTGTAAGGGACATTGCCTCAGCGTAATTGGTAAAGTACTCAGTTATAGTAATAATGTGTTTATGACCATCAAATGAATTAGGATTGATTTTTAAAATAAGGTATAACACCCATGTGTATAATGGCCAATATGTGGTAATATGCTACAAATCTTGTGAAGGGGTATGTATAAGGTCATCATGCTTTTGACAACATATACATTTTTTAACATAATCACATGAATTAGATTTCATGGTAGGCCAATAATAACCTACACATAAAAGTTTTTTGTCTAGGACTATTCCACCAGAACCTCATTAACTTCCCTAATGGACAAGGTAGATTCTTCCAAATCTAAATAGCTTAGAAATGTTCCATCATATCCTCTTCATTATAAAGTATTACCAAGGATTGTGTAATGAGATTCATGTTGGATAAATGATTTTCATTAGTTGTGAGATAAGTTATATGAAAGGGAGTTATCATAAAGGTAGGCACAAATATAAAAATACAAAGGAGAAGTGGGACCAACCACCTCACAAACCATTTCATAATCAAGCATGTCATAAGCTAGTATCATCAAATACTCAACAAGGAGTTTGTTATGTTTCATGTTAAGATCAAGTAATGAACCAATGGTCACCATGGTATCTATTACCTTGTTTTTGAGTCATGGTACTTGTTCAAATTGGATAAATGCAAAATATAAATTTAAGATATCCACCATCCATTTATATGGGATTAAATTATCATCACTATCTTGGAATTCATCAGTTACTTGATTGATGATAAGTTTAGAATCACCAAAGATGATAAAATATTGGATACCCCATTGAATGGCAAGTTTGAGACTATTTATGAGGGATTTGTAATCCATGATGTTGTTGGTACAAGGGAACTCAATTATAAATTATTTATTAATACAATATCCATCTAGTGTGACTATCAAAACACCTACCCATGAACCATGGCTTGTGAAATAACCATCAAAGAAAAATTTTCAAACTAGAGATTCATCGATAGACATTATTGATTCATCTAGAAATTCTCCAATAATAGGTGCTTTATCCTTGAGAGGTACCTCTACTAATGCATCTTATAAGATTTGTACCTTAATGGATTTCTGATTAACATACTCAAGATCAAATTTACTAAGAATCATAACCCACTTAGCTATCCTACTTATTAAATCTATTCTGGATAGAAGATACTTGAGAGGGTTAATTTTTGTAATGATTTTACATTGATTATTGAGCATGTAATGTTGAAGTTTTTGTGAATCAAAAATAACTATGAGACATTCCTTTTCCATTTGATAATAATTAAGTTTGTAAGATACCAAGGTCTTACCTAGACAATACACTACCCTTTCTTATCCAATATCATCATGTTGTGCTAATAATGCCACTAGTGCAAACTGAATAGCTAAAATATATAATAGTCTACCAATAATAGGTGGCATTAATATTGGTAAATTGGAAAGATATTTTTTAAGGTGATAAAATGATGTATCAAAATTCTCATTCCAATTGAAAGGAATGTATTTCTTTAACATAAATTTAAAAGGGTGACAAATATCTAAAATTTGGGATATGAAATGCTCGATTGCTTGAATTTTACCTTATAGATTGCAAAGTTGTTTGAGATTTTTTGGTGGTGGCATATACATGATAGCTGAAACCTTAGAAGGATTTAACTCTATGTTACTTATTGAAATAATCAAACCCAACAAATTTCCTCATGTAATACTAAACACACACTTCTTTGGATTTATTCTCATCTTATATTCTCTCATTCTTTCAAAGATACAATGAATTACTTTAGGATGTTCGTCTCTAGATCTTGAATTTAAAATTATGTCATAAACATAGTCCTATATAATATCATGAAACATGTCATGAAAAATGTCATTCATTTCCCTTTGGTATGTATCTGTGACATTTTTTAGACTAAAAGGTATAATTTGGTAGCAAAAGGTCCCCCATGGTGTTGTAAATGTTGTTTTATGTTGGTCTTAAATAGCTAATTTTATTTGGTTGTACTCTAAAAACCCATCCATTAAAGACAAAATTTTGTGACCTACAATAGAGTTCATGATCATGTCGATATTGGGTAATGGGAAATCATCCTTTGGACATGCTTTATTGATATCAAGTAAATCTGTATAGACTCTGATTCCCTTTGGATTTTTTGACATAGGTATTATATTGGATATCTAATTTGAATAATTTATAGGGTGTATAAAACCAACTTTCAGTTACTTCTTCAACTCTTATTTCACTAATAGTTATATCTTGGGATGCATCTTTTAAATTTTTTGTTTGATGGGTTTTGCATCTGGATGTATAATGAAATGATGCAGTATTAGTGATGGATCAAGCCCTAACATATCCACATAAGACCATGTGAATACATAAAAAAATTCTTGAAGTAAAAGGGTGTGTATTTATCTTTCTTCTTGAGTAAGGGAGACTACAAGTTTGATGATTTTAGGATCTTCCTCTATTCCAATGTTTATAGGAATAGTATCCTGAACTATGAGAGTTGACTCTTCTTTATCATTTAAGGCTAGTGGATGAATATTGAATTCCTCCTCTAGATCTTCTTGATTTGAAGTTGATGTTGAACTAATGTTTTGATATTATTGTTGTTCCCCAAAGTATTTAAAATTATCTAGCTAAATAGGAAATCCCTTCTTATGATCCATTTCTAGAATGTGGTCTTGTATTCTAAAGAATTCTAAAATTTCCTCATCATTTTGGAAATGATCAAGTGGATGTGTTTCAGGTTGGTAACACTTTATTAAGGATTATATGTGAGTCATAGTGTTAAAAAAAATATTTTTATGGAAAATATTAGTGAAGGTAAGGTCTTCAAAGTGGCCAAGAATGAAACTTGTTTTACTGTCTAAAGAATCATCCTCTAACTCACTAGAAGTGTCACTTTAGAAAAGTGTGTCATGTACATTGAGTGGATTAAACCATATGCCATGAGTGGATTCATTTAATTTTAACATTATTGGTTCAATTGACCTTTTTTCATGAAGTTCAAGGCTTTTACATTTATGATTCATAATATTTCACATAATAGATTTTGTGATAAGGTATTTATTATTGGTGAAGCATGTAGTTAATTCATCATAATAAAGCTATAAAAGATTTAAATATTCAATGTGTTTATCAAAACATAAACCACTTGATATAATTTTTATTTTGTTGAATATTTTAACCACTCGAGTATATATTTGATGGTGATGCCTACCATAATTATGTGGAGTTATATGGATTGTGATTGTATAATTGAAATCTTAGATTATGTATTCACTCATGCATTTGTAAATTATTTTGAAATGGGATGAGGAAGATGAAGGTGCTTTGGAAGTAGATGGCTGATTAGATGCTTATTTTTTATAAGGTTGATTGAATGCTTATCTGGTATATGGTTGATTGGATGCTTCACTAGTGGAAAGTGTTTATATGGAAATGAAATTAGTTGGTGTGTTTATCCAACCACCAAGAGGGGGTGTTTGAAATAATGTTTAAAGATGGATATATTTCTCAAGTGTGGGTGATTCCTAAATAAGATTTAAGTTGTCATTAGCAATTGGGAGATAATTATATTTTTTATTTCAACCATCCAATATCTTGCAATATTATAAGGGCTAAGGATCACCTTGGATGGTTACCTTCATGTGAGAATTTCAAACACTTGTGTAGGGTGGAGTGTATAAAATTTAGTGAATGTATCCAAAGAAGTGCAAGAATTAGGTTATAGGGTAAATAAAAATCAAGAACATGTACTAGTGTTTCTTTTATAACAAACCCCACCACCAAAGGAAGATAAATTGTACCCATGGATTTCCAATAATTATTATCATATGCTTGTATTTTGATAATATTAGTTTCTAATTTTGTTATTGAATATCCTAAGTGTTTTATTACCCTTAATTACACAAATTAAACAATGAGCCATTATCTATAAACACCCTCTTTACATTGTACCTAGAGATAATAACCTCTATGTATAATGAAAGATTATGAACAAATCCCAAAGGGGAGACATCATAATTATCAAATGTTACTTGATTGTTAGTGGAAAAATTTCCTACTAATGATTGGAAGCTTGAAGGTTTGATGTATTTTAGGACACTAGACTCTTGAAGGACTTTAAAAAAAAAATATTTATATGTAGGGAAAGTCTTGAGAAGGTCTAATATGGAAATGTTTGTGGGCATATTTTCAAGATGATCAATAAGGTTATAATTGCATTTAAAATTATAAGACGTATGCACTAGAAATGGTAAGTTTTGCATGCCTTGTAGTTGTGGCATAATATTGAGGCTGTAAATTAATGACATTAACATGATTGTACATAAAATAAACATTATTAACTATAGAGGTGAAAGGATGAATATATTAGTTTATATTACTCACTTCAATTTGTTATTATTTTTATTTACCTTTTCCTTACTCATAGTTTGGGAATGAATCTTGATATATCCCCAAATTTTGGTTGTTGGATTTCTTGGATGATTAGTTTTCAATGGCCATGTCCCCTCGATCAATGAGGTCTTGTACATAGTGCTTGAGGAGCATTCACCAATTGGTATAATTTCCCTTTATCCTATGGTATCAAAAGTATTCATCCTATATATACCAATCAGGTTTTAAAACATTCTCATCTAAAATTTTGGTGTCTGGCCTAGTTATCATGTTAACATCAGCCAAATTTCAAAAAATGTTTTCATAAGTATCACCTAATTACGTGAATTTATGTTGGGGTCTTCTTTGTTTGGGTTGACCACTGAGAATGGTTATGTTATTAATGGGTTGGGTATAAGTTTGTATTTAATTTGGTGGGTTTTGGATTTGTTTAACATAAATTAAATCATCTCTAACAATATTTTTATTCTTTGCAAAGAACCCGGGGTTTTCATTTTGTTTAGAGGAATTGTTTTTGGGTTTAAAGATATTAATAACACCTTTATTGATTAATGTTCACTCAAATTAGACACCCTTTTCAAATATTTCATCAAATAATCTTGGACATAGGAGTAATAAGTGATGTCCCAAGTCCAAGTTGATATTTTTCATAAATATATCCACAAGTCCACTTTTGGGAAATGATCACATATAATGACTTTTCAATGCTCACCATTGTTGTAATAATAGAGCAAAGGTTTCTCCGTTATGTTTTTTGGTGTTGTGTAAGTCTAATGTTGTCAATTCCTTTTCAATATTTTTGGAAAAGTGATGAATAAACTTCTCAAAAAGGTCCTCAAAAGTGAAGATCAATCCTTTAGGCAGGCATGAAAACCATTCAAGGACTCGACCCCTAAGACTTCATGAAAACAATCATAAAATATACTTATTTTTTTAATAAACATCTAAAAATTCATAATATAATCTTGTAAGGTGTTCCTTAGGATCTCCTTTACCTTTGTACTTATGAAAAATTTAGGATTTTAAAGTACTTAAGAAAAGTTTTTGTCATGGTACTTAATTCATAGGTGTATAGATAAATTTCCTTAAATTCAAATTATTTTTGCCTAGAATAAGAACCATATTGTAAGCCTTAAATCCTATCTTTAATGTTTTGGAATTCTTGTATAAAGTATGGTGATAGTTGTTTCATTTAATTTGAGGAAGTATAAAATTTGGATGATTGACATATGAATGGATTTGTGTTGGTTTAATTTTGTATAAATTGGTTAAGTGGTGGATTGAAGTTATTAGGAGGTTGGTTGGAAAAGTTAATGGTTTTAGGAGTTGAAAAGGGGTTGGGATTGTTCAAGTGAGTGTTAAAAGCCAAGGTTTTTTTAATTATAATTAGTGTTTAAGTTTGATGTTTTTGGATTTGGGTTACTCATAAAGTGAATGTTTGGGTTTTGTTGATTTTGTCAGGAATCTAGAACAACAAACATGCTCTGACTCCATTGTTAGGACCGAGGAAGCACCATTGATTACCAAGCAACTTAATATGTGGAATTAAACTAGAAGTAACAAGTAACTAGAATTTAGAAATAACACAGAATATGAGAGACAATACCCAATTGTATTAATACTCTTCCAGAAGGAAATACAACAAAGAAGATGCCACCTTCTTCCTTACACACCTCTAGGACATAAATAGTAAATCTCTTCAAGAGCTCACTCTCTCTCTTATGGTCCCAACACACAACTCAAACATAGAGTTGGTGTTCACCTCTAACCAGTCAGTATCACTATTGCCAGTACCACCAGTCAGTATCACTACTACTAGTACACAAGTGCTCCAAGCACTCCACAAGTGTTCCACGCACTCCAAGTACACAATCATACTTCAAGTAGATCTCCCTGATCTTGCTCCCTGTTGTGTTTTCCATCACCTTTGACCTTGTTATCTTGTAGATCCACCTTAGACCTTGCACACACAAACACCTACAAATCAATTGATCATACTTACCATGTAGATCTCTCTACACCTTGAAGAACCCTTGTCCTTGCCTCACCAAGTCCTTATGATTCTCCAAACCAATACCCCAGTGGATCTTCTCCCTGATCTAGCACACCTGTAGACCAACCTGATCATACACACTCGACACCCCTATGGAACTAGGAGGAACACACCTTGCTCTCTTCCCTCTGAAGGAGCTAACCTTGCTCAACTCAACTAGAACAAATTAAAATACAACCCATGAGTCTCTTAAATAGATCTCATGTAAACAATAATTAGACATCCAATTACAATAATTAGATTCATAGCTCTAAGGCTAAAATTATCCTTTAACATGTAAATAACTAGTTCATTAACAAACTATCTGTAACACTCACAGTTCTGAACCACATAGGCGATCAATGTTAGTCTTTGTCTGCTTGGAGATGACCGATGTTGGCCGAATACTATCGATGTCGGTTGCCTTCCTATCTCCACCTGATCAACGTCGATTGGCCTGATCGATGCTGGTGACTATGACACTTAGCACCCTCCTCCCCTATTTGCATCAGTGAAGCTTTTAGCTCCACAACCTAAAAATCTCCCACTTGGAGATAAAAAGCTACATTGTACTTGTACTTATACACCATCTAATTTGTTTCCTAGCTTTTATCCCTCTTCAAGCTCAATCCTGAAGACCAACCACCACACAACCTGTGGTGCACCTCCTATCATTCAAGTAACCTACCACATCTGAACCTACAAACTCATGTAGTGAAGTCCTGACCCTACATAGCATGTATACCTGCTGATGGTCCCTCTCAAATACCTGAGAACCCACTTCCCCGAATTGGCTCCTAACTCTCTGATAGCTCCCACTACTAGGGAAAACTCAGGTCTATACCAAACCTCGTGTGATTTCAAACACTAAACTATCCAGCCCTTGGTCTACTCCAGTTCTGCATCTTGTGTATTAAACCTCACCAACACCTGATTCACATCAACTCCTATTGAAGACAAAATCAACCTGTGATCTTCCATGTCTCTCATGCCAAAGAATTTTGCTGCTCCCAAATCCTTCATGGAAAACCACTGAACTAACCTTACCTTTAGCTTAGTAAAACCCTATATGTCTAAACCTTCAACTAGGATATCACCCACATACAGTAACAAGATAATGTTGCGACCATCATCCCCCTAGTAAGACAAACACAATGGTTATACTGACATTGACTAAAGCCCTACTTTGTCATCCACCTATCAAACCTGTACCACTGTCCTACAGCTTCCTCAAGACCATATGACCTGGCCTTCCATCTCATGTGTCCATTCTCTCTATTCTTCAACCAAGGAATCCATTCGTCTCTTAGTGCTTTCATACTGGCTAACAACCCTACCAAATCTCCCATTTGGTTCTGCATCTTGTTCATGCCATGCTCCCACTATTTCCTAGATCCTTCTTGCTCTATAGTGAGAAATGAGTATAAAGAAGAGGAATAACGAATATGAGGCTTACTTACCCTTTCAATCCTCCACATGGGTGTTTGAGACTCCTTGACAACTTACTGTCTGCCCAAAATCTGTTTTAGTGACTGACCTCGATCACCACAAACTCTGCATCTAAACGACGTCAGTTCCATGCAACTATCTAGGTCATCAACACCAATTATCCTAATGACATCAGTCTCCACCTGCCTGACACCACCGACTTTGCCTGTCTACACATGACCAACATCGATGCCTGTCTGTTTGACGCTGGTTTTCCCTGACCAACACCGGTACTTGTGTTTGCCTGTGAGTGATGACTTTTTACCCGTGAGCTCTCTTTGGATCAAAACCCTATCCAAACTACCCTACTCAGAGTTACTCAGTCCCATCCATTGATCTCTATCCATCATATCCTCAAAGAACACTAAGGCTTTCCAGTTCTTAAGTTTGTCAAAGACATCTGACTTCCTCTTAAGAACATGCATCTCCTTCTTGCTCTTGTGACCAAGCCTACAAATCCACGTCCTTGCAACAAAAGAAGAATCAGTAATATAAGCAAGTAGATAAAGAGTACCTACTTTCTTACCACCTACTAATTCAAGTGCATCCACTATGAGAGTTCTTGTGCATTTCTCATCACCCAACTTTCCTGAAGCAATTAGCCGCATCTTCAAGACTAGGACCTGCATGACCTTCTTCAACACCCATGTGTTGGCTGCCTACAATTTCAACAACACTTCCCCTTTGCCAATACTTTGACAAGGCTCACCAACTCCTAAATTTGGGGTTGCATGGAAAGAGGCAATAGAATATATAAACCAAGATTCTACTTTATCCAAGAAACATCCCAGAGCATCCTGTGCAATAACACCTGCAACATCTGCTTCTTTAATTCCTTCATGCTGATATTCTACCAACCAATAATATTTCTTTACCTGATCTTTCTTTCCATAACACCGTAATTGACCATTCATGCTTTTCAATTCCTCCATTCTTAGTTTACTTTCTTCTACCATTGCTATACTCCCACTCAATCAGAAACCCCTGAGAGTGACCTGTAATCAAACACAAACCTGGTCCCTGCAACCTTAGCTTTGATACCACTTTGTCAGGAATCTAGAACAATAAACATCCTCTGACTCCACTGTTAGCCATTGATTACCAAGAAACTTAATATGTGGAATTAAACCAGAAGTAACAAGTAACTAGAATTCAAAAATAACACATAATATGAGAGACAATACCCAATTGTATTAATACTCTTCCAGAAGGAAATACAACAAAGAAGATGCCACCTTCTTCCTTACACACCTCTAGGGCTCCCACACCTCTAGGGCATAAATAGTAAATCTCTTCAAGAGCTCACTCTCTCTCTTATAGTCCCAACACACAACTCAAACATAGAGTTGGTGTTCACCTCCAACCAGTCAGTATCACTACTGCCAGTACCACCAGTTAGTATCACTACTGCCAGTACACAAGTGCTACACACACTCCACAAGTGATCCATGCACTCCAAGTACACAATCATAATTCAAGTAGATCTCCCTAATCTTGATTCTTATTGTGTTTCCCGTCACCTTTGACCTTGCTATCCTATAGAGCCACCTTAGACCTTGCACACACAAATACCTGCAAATCAACTGATCATACTTACTTTGTAGATCTCTCTACACCTTGAAGAACCCTTGTCCTTGTCTCACAAAATCCTTATGATTCTCCAAACCAGTACCCTGGTGGATCTTCTCCCTGATCTACCACACCTGTAGACCAACCTGATCATACACAATCGACACCCCTGTGGAACTAGGAGGAACACACCTTGCTCTCTTCCCTCTGAAGGAGCTAACATTGATCAACTCAACTAGAACAAATTACAATATAGCCCATGAGTCTCTTAAATAGATATCATGCAAACAATAATTATACATCTAATTACAATAATTAGATCTATAGCTCCAAGGCTAAAATTAGCCTTTAACATGCAAACAACTGGTTTGTTAACAAACTATCTGTAACACTCACAGTTTTGAACCACACAGGCAACAGACGTCGGTCCCTATCTGCCTAGAGATGACTGACGTTGGTTGAATACTATCGATGTCGGTTGCCTTCCTGTCTCCACCTGACCGACATCAGTTGGCCTGACCGATGCTGATGACTGTGACACTCAGCACCCTCCTCCCCTGTTTGCATCAGTGAAGCTTTTAGCTCCACAACCTAATAGATTTGGATTTGTGCTAAACTTAAAGTTTGTTGGTATAGGGTTAGTGTTAAAATTTGTAGGGTTTGTATTGGTATTATAATTAAAGTTGGATTGGTTGAATAAGTTGGGGTTAAGTTGTTTTGGGTTAGGGTTATAGTTTAAGTTGAATGGGTTAGAACTCATGTTTAAGTTAGAGTTGGTTTGACTTGGGTGAAAATGGTTTTGGTTTGAGTTGAATTGGTTTTAGTTTGGGTAAAATTGGTTTTAGTTTGGGTTAAATTAGTTTTGGTTTAGGTTGAATTATTTTTGGTTTTGATGTGAACTACTTATATGGTTAACATGGGTGTTAGGGTTAAAGGAATGGTTTAGATTGGTGTTAAGAAAACTAATGTTAGGTGGTGTTAGATTTGGATTGGATGGAACTAATCCAAGAAAATTGGAATGATAAAAATTATTTTTTAAACTACTATTTGGATTAGGATTGTTAGGCATATATGAATTAATGCTGATGCTTGGACTGGATGGCTATATTAGTGAGCTAGAATGATTATTCAAGATCAAATTTTAATTTGGATTGAAGATGATTGGTGATACTTGGAGACTTATATTTTGGTTAATTTGTGAACTTGAATGAACACTCAAACTCAAATTTGTTTGAACTTGAATGCATGTTCAATTTTGGGGTGATCAAATTTGGGATTGTTAAACTTGAATGTATATTCAAGTTTGGATTTTTTGGATGCATGATTGGTAAACCTAAATGAACATTCAAGATTTGGTTAATTAGATTTTTGATTGGTGAGTTTAAATGCATGTTCAATCTTGAATTTGATGGATTGACATACGAGGGTGAATTGGTATTAACACTCACATTAAGATTATTTAGATTGGATTATTAAAAGTATTATTTTCTTTATGGGATTGGAGATGCATAATCTCTTGGTTGACATGGTGCACACGGGTCTTCATAGAAAACCCATGACTTGATTGGGAGGATTCCTCATTGAGGATGGATTTACCTTTGGATTAAGAGATGTGAGGTTTGGGATTTGAGGATCCTATTATGGAATTTATACCATATAAAGAGACTTATGACGTAGATTGATAATGGAAAGAAGGTGAGGGATATTTACTTGTAATAAAGTATTTCACATTTTGTACATCATAATTAGGTGCCAATTTTCTCCTAAGCCTAAAGATTTAATCACAAATTTGTTTATATTGGTCATGATGTTTTACAACTTTTCTTTGATTAGCAGCCTACAAACAATTTGCTAGAGAGTTTGTTTTGGCTAAGAGTCAAGGAAACCTACAACAAAGTTAGAAAAAACATAAAAATAAGCCTCTATGATGATCCATAAATACATAGTAAAATAGAAATGTGAAAAATTATTACTAGTTAAAAACACAAAGATAAGCAAAATATATAAAACAAATAGAATGAGTTCATAGTTATACTCATCGAATTCATTGTTAAAGTATTTCACTTCATAGTTCAAATCATTGATTTTGTAGTTGTCTTGAAATTTTTTGTTGTTATGCATAAAAATAAAAAATAGAGAGGATGATTTCATAGTTTGAAGATAATTTTGTAGTTTATTTAACCAACTTCATAGTTAAAAGCTTTGAATTCAAAACCAAACTCGTTGATTTGTAGTTAAACAAAAATAGATATTTACAAAAACAAAAAACATAGACAAAAGTAGAAATTAAATAAAAAGATTATATAAAGGATAAAATTGTTAAAAATACTGTAAAAATAGGGGAAATGATGATTTCACAATTTCTCACTACAATTTTGTTGTTAGTGTCTCGAAATTCATAGTTACATAGAAAATACATACAAATAAATGGGAAAAACTAGAAAAAAACCTAAAAATTCAACCAAAACTTCCAATACCAGATCAAACATATATGTAAAATAAAAATTTCAAGAATCAATTGAAAAATGATTCTAAATGCACTTATGATGATTGTGAGATGAAAAAGATGAGGAAATGTCCTATCGGGCATGCCAAAATGTATGAAGTAAAGATATATGAAACCAAAATAAGAAATCAAATGATCTTAATCCTAATATAAATTCAAACAATCTCAAAATAGAAAAAAAATTTGAAGAAATTAAACTAGCAAAAAAACTACTTAAAAACATATGCAAAGTTCGTCACCTTCTCCATTGTATGATCAATGGTAGATTTTATCTTTATGTGGAGTGTGTATGCTCAATCCTTGCATCAATGCAAATGGGGAATGGGTAGCATTTTTATAATCAAATACACTCTTGATGGATTTAATGGATTTAATTCTCTTTAGATTCACTTGAAATTTTGATAACACTTCATTAGCTTGAAGGTGGATGGATGAAAGTGATGGCTTTCATGACTATTTATAGGTTTTTAGAGAAAAGATTAGATAGTGGAGAACTATTTGAATATTTAAAATTATCTAAACAATCTATGATGGTTAATAAGTACTCATCCATGAGGATGATGAAAATTTAAAATGGTTGAGAGAAACAAGAAATTAATTAGTTGAGTCACCAAGAATGGATCAAGATATTTGACAAATCAATGGATGACTCAAGGGTAGTTGAGGAAGTTATGGTATTGGTTGGATGAGTCAAAATGTGAGGGAGATAAAGGCAAAAGATGTTGGGTGAGGTGGAAAATCTAGATTTAATAATTAAATTTTAATTAAAAGTGTGCACAATTGATTAACTTTGAGTTATTCAATTATTTAAAAAGGATGGAAATGACATGAATTTTGAATTTATACACGTTGAAGAAGAAATCATGGGTTTTAGGTTCATTTTGACACTAAATGAAATTTAAGTGTCTATAAACACTAATTTGTATATTGATAAATAATAGAGTATCATTTGATTGAAGTAAAATTTCATTAAGAATCATTGAAACAATAATAAATTTGAGTGATAAGGAAGTATATATGGTTTCATCAATGTGTATAGACATTTATTTACATTGTTGAAGAATACTAGCTTCAAAAATGGACAAAGTGGCTTCATGCCCCATAGGTGGAGGTCAAGGCTTGTTCATTATGAATAAAAGTTACATTAAATAATTACAATGATGAGGATAAGTCCTCATGATTTTGAGAAAAGGTATTTGAGATGGGAGATGATAAATTACTATTATAGGATCCCATTTACCATATATGGTGAGAGCTATATTAGATAACAGTGCATAGTATTTTAGTAAACTATTGAAGGAACTATGGAAGTAAATTTAAATTGATTTTAATGAGAGGTATTTTATTGAGACATATATGATGTGGTTATTTCAAGTGTATTTGAGTGAATTTAAGTAGGTGATGTTTTGGGGATCATAGTTGGAGTGATTGTACATGGTGAAGAAGTAAGTGGATTTATAATTTTAGGTAGGTTGGAGTGAGAAGAGTTTGATGATAAATGAGTATTGGGAGTTGTATCAATGGATAGTGAATGAGTATCCAAATATGGTGTTTGAGTAAGAGTGTTTGGGATAGTAGGTGAAGGAGTAGGTTGTGTTGTTGAAAATGTAGAGATCATTGCCATATACCCAAATTATGTAAAATGAGATGGATAAGAATATTGGATAGTATTAAAGGTGGGGAATTTATTATAATTATAATTTGGGTAAGAATTGATATAATAAATTACTCTCCTCATATTTTTAATATTAACAACATTATCATCATTAGTATCAAGGGAAGTTTCAACAATGTTGGTTGTGGGAGGTTGAGCAGTAATTGGTTGATGATTAGGAAAATGAACTTTATAAATTTCAAGATGAGTGCTAGATTGACTAATTGAATTGTGTTTATTTTGGTTTATTTAACCTTGACTTACACTTCATAAGTTTGTTTATGTTCATGAATTAGGTTTTTGTGATCAAAATTAAGACCTATAAGATATTCAAGAGTGAATTTTTGTAATTGGTGACAAGTTTCATGAGAATGATCCCAACTTGCATGAAATGAAAAAAACTTGTGTGGACCATACCAAGTTTGGTAGGGTGAGTAGGATCAATATCTCATGGTGAAGGATTAGGAAGATGTTATTTAATTTCCACCATGGAAAGAGGTTTTTGAGATTCTATGTTATTTATTTGGAAAAATGTAGCACTAGGTTGTGGTAAAAAAATGGTTAAAAGTGGTTTTGACTAAGTAGCATAATTGGAACCACTTGGATTAATAGAATGAATAGTGTGAATATAATCATAATTAATTATAACACCATCATTGGTAACACGTTAGTTTTTAGATTTTATAAGCATTTGAGTTCTATCAGGATGATAGGAAGGCTAAAAAATATCTATGATAAAATCTTATCATTTGGATTGGTCGAGGGATTCTTATAAATATTTGGGAGAAAGGGTCCTAATTCAATATTTTAATTTAGGGTAAATAGAATTGGTGAATAAATGGAAGATATTTTCTTCCAACATATTATGTATAGATTTGTTGGGAAAGGTTTTACATCATTTAATGAGCACATATGTAGTTTTAGATTATGATTGATTATATTTGATGAAGTGTGATAAGTTGTTTTTAGGGAGGTCATTAGTTTGGAATTATTATACCAATGCATTAACTAAGTATTCTAAAATAGATATAGTATGAGATTTGAGTTGATTATGACAATATAAAGGATCACCTGTTAATTTTTTGTCTAGGATTTTGATGGTGGAAAATTTATTGAGCTTAATCCAATCTTTTTATAAGTTTACAAAAGATTTTAAGTGCACAAAATGCTTAGTGGATCCATTATAAGTGATAGTTGGAATAATTTCACCTATGTCAATATTTACAATTTAAGTGACTAAGGATTGATTTTTTAGATGTGTTATAGTCTTGTTAAGAATTTAAAATTGAGGTATAAGGTTACCTTGTACATCTATAAGGTGGGTAGGGGAATTTGGATTTTTCACTCCCCATTGAGTAGGTTGAGTAAAATTTTGTAATTTTAAAAGTTGGTTTTACATTTATATCATTTGATTTGTACTATTAGTTTGAAAGGTGGTCATTTAGTTCATGTATTGTAATAAAATTTGATTAGTGTTGATAGTATATTAAGTAATAGAATCAATTTGAGATGCACTAGAGGTAGCATTGATTTGAGTATTAATATGTGAAATTTGATTTGGCCTACTAGAGGAAGGACTAGCCATAATAGTTGAGATACTAGAAGCATAAGTGGTAGTGAAAGTTGAAGGCATGGAAGAATAAGTGGTTATTGAATAGGAAAAATTCATGGAATAGGTCATAGGGTAATTTTACCCAAGGCCTATAGAAAAATTATACTAGGTTAAGATGGAAGATCAAGGTAAGGTCCCATCATGAGATTATAGATGATTTTGGTATTTCTTCATTAGTGTTGGGGGTTTTCATTGATAAATAGTATTCTTTAAACAATATATTAAAGATAACTCTCATCCTTGATAATAGTCATGTGGGGAGGATAATTAAGTGGATCCAATGTTCAGGGAGGAGGTGATCCATAGTTTTTGGTTTTAGTAGCCACATGGATATTACTAGCATCTAGATTTTCTATATAAGTATAGGGGAGGTGATAATGTGGACACTTAAGAGGGATAATTAAATTCATCATATCATTGTGAGTTTAAAATTTTATTTCATAATAAAAAATGTACTATATGGTGACAAGTGAAGGTAGAGGTAATGTTTCTAACTATTTTCACTTTTCACATTCAAAAGATGAAAGAAACTATGATAATGGTCAGGGGTTAGATGATACCCGAATGAAGTTTGCACACCGTATCCAGACAATTGAAGGGACTCCTCTTTGGCTATGGAGGATGACACCTGTAGAAGAAAAAGACTCAAACACAGAGATTGTTAGATAAAGATAAGGTGGACTGCCAAGTGATATGCTTGGTCCTAGAAGTGAAAAGACTTCCTTAAGGGATGACAGTCCACTTGTTGATAAAAAAGAATGTCAGATAAAGATAATAATGAAAGACTAAGTAAGAGAAATAGAAACAATACGTACCTACTATCTCTTGTTAGTCTGCCACAGTCACCGACGTTGGTAGTTCTACCAGTGTCAATTGGTCAGGTTGTCGACGTCAGTTAGTCTGCCGACGTCGGTGGGGGCAATGGACTTTTGGACGGGTCTCAAGTTGTGTCTTTGGTCGATAGAGTGGTTTGAAAGGAGTCAGGGTCTGTGTAGGATGTTAAGACAGTGGACAGAGTCTTAGGAAGGACAAGGTAGGGAGACAGGGTGTCAGAAAAGGGGTAAGAGTATGAAGAAGGCTTTTCAGCCTCTCTGAGAAGAAGGTCAAGTCTGGTTTGGTTGATAGCTAGGTCTGGTTGATAATGTTATTTAGAAGCAATGAATAGAAAACTGATTGCTGATATAATCTAAATAATTGAAATGAAATAGAATAAGAATACTTAGCTCTTGCTTGCTGAGGAAGGAGTGTAGAAGACTTGTTGTTGATGCAGCTGATGTACCTACAATGTCTTTAACCCAAAGTCTGGAGCTATTTATGCAGAGTGCCTATAGCCTGTGATGCTTGGTGTGCATTTGGGAGAGAGAGAGAGAGAAAGGTTGAATACTAGGAGCTAGAGAATTAGCCTTTGGGTCTATGATTTAGCATCCCTAGGGGGAAGAGAGTTTGATTTTGGGTTGTTTTAAGCGACTGATGTCAGCTATCCCACCGGCGTCAGCCGATGTGTAACCAACGTCAGTGGCTAAAAGATGGGAAAAAGGCTATTTTTAGCTTTCTGCCTGTTCCTTCGTCTACCGAGTTTTAATGGTTCATGGTTAAAAGGTCGAAGGTGGGTTTAATAGGCATGGGGGTTAGTGAGAGAGTTGGAATGATTAGTCATAGGGTAATGAATGAGGGTATCCAAGGGGAGGTATCCAAGGGTGATGTGTCATGGGTGAGGTGTCAAGGGAGGTGTTATTAATTCAAAATAAATAATTATTTTAAATTAATAAGTGTGTGGGTTAGGAATGTGTTAGAAGTGGACCAAGGGGACCAAGGGGGAGTCAACCAAGGAGTAGACACAATTTTGGTGTCTACATTTGCCCCTTTTTGTCTTGTTGGTTGTTCTGACGAACTGCAAGACAAAAATATGAGTAAGTTGCCCCAGATGAGGGATGAGGTCTTTTTTGCCCTGTTGGTTGTTCTAATGAACTGCAGGACAAAAATGAATGTAGGTTGCCCCAATTATGGGATGAGGTATTCCCCCTTAAAGTGGGATTCGAGGGAAGAGAACCTAAAATCAGGTGCTAATTTGATAGATAGTGGATGGATATGGTGAAGTTTGAGTGTGAATGTTGCAATAGTTGAGATTGCGTGCATACCACTTCATGAGATGGTCAGGTCAAATTGTCATAGGTCAAGGGTTAAGGAGTGCTAAAATAAAAATAATTGGTCCCCAACATTTAGTCATAGCTGATTGGGTTAAACAATCCAAGCTGTAGCTCTAATGGTCATCATGTTCCAAGTATCTCAGGCTCAAAAAGTGCTCCTAGAAAACATGAAAATGTCACAAGTAGTGGGAATCAACTTGCTCGTGATCCAATACTTGTGAGGGTCATAATGTGGGTTGTAGGAAATTTTGCTATCTATTCGTGAGGTAGCAGACATGTAATCAAAACAACTAAGGCAAAGTTGTCTCAAAAATAGTCGTGGTCTGAGGAGATAGTCACAATCTCCAAGGTCATTGGTTGAGATTTTGGGTTGGTAGAGATAGTTGGTCCATTAGATGGATGGACGAAGGAATGGCCGAGCTAACCTCAGAAGACCAAATGTCAACTAAGTGATGCCTACATAGCCCTTGTTGGAAGGGCCTCAGGCCAATGTAGTTCTCCCTAAAAGGGAGGAAGAGGGCCAGTTATGGACATGGGTTAGACGAGGTTAAGTCATGGTTAAGAGTGAAATGGTTTGTCATCAAGTAGATGAACAAATGGATGTGGCTGAGCTAACCCCAAAAGACATCATGTCATCTGAGTGCTACCTACATAGTCCCTATTTGAAGGGCCTCAGGCCAATGTAGTTCAGACTAGGAGTCAAAGTGGTTGATAGTTGGTTTGGACTAGGTTAAGTCATAGTTAAAGGTTGAATGGTGTGTCCATCAGATAGACAAACAAATGGATGTGGCCGAGCTAACCCCAAAAGACGTCATGTCATTTGAGTGCTGCCTACATAGCCCCTATTGGAAGGGCCTTAGACTAATGTAGTTTAGGCTAGGTTGATAGGTTGGTTTGGTCAGGTTATAAATGATGAGGGTATGATGATGTTACAGCCTTTTCCATATTATGTAATGGTGTATTCTGTAACATTTGTTAAGTGGTCTTTCATCCCTAACAAGTGTCCATATCGGTGATGGATGTATGCTAAAAATGAAATGAGATTATTTATGCTTCAGCAACTAATGGTTTATGCTTGACATAAATTGTGTGGTCAATAGTTTCCATGTGTATTGTTGTCCATAAAAACTAGTGTGAATCGGCTATGATAGTGTGAGTGGTCTTGGAAATGTTTGGGTTGGTTTGGTTTGGTTGAGAAAATGATTTGGTTGAATGTGACAAAGGTATGGATAAGAAGTGAAAGGTGCGTTGCTCTTTCATTGACAAGGACCATAATGATAGCATAGGTAGGGGGTTTTTTAGAAACAAAAGTCTCGTTCATGCATTATGTTGTTGACCATTGGTTGTGTTAGAGAAGTAATCAAATCACTTTGACATTAAAATGAGCTCAAAATCCCTTGAGTAGGTGATGTGATATGTTAGGATAGGGTAACCCTTTTTAGTAGGGATAACGTTGCCCCTTTTTATAAGAGACCCTGAGAACAACTATAAGTCAAGTCCATGACACTTTTTTTTTTGGGAGACTGATCAATGTAGGAAGTCTACATGGGGATGTCATTTTGTTTTGTGGTCATTTGTGAAGCTGATCGATGCGGGAAGCTTTTAAGAGAGTGCTATTTATAGCAAGATTTTAGGCATATCCATCCTTCGAGGGAGTGGTCTATATTTTTGCTTTATACATTTTTGAGGGCTTTGAATAACTATCCTTCAAGGGAGCAGTCTATTAGCTATAGTAATGATGATACAACTATCCTTCGAGGGAGCAGTCTGCATTTAGAATTTATAACCTTTTGATATTTTGACATCCCAATTTATTTTTGACAGAATTTTTAGTCATGGACAAGACTATAGAAGTTTGAGGGCTCCCTTTTATTAGGACAAAGCATTCATACTTTATAAAAGGGTTACATAGGGTTTGCTTAGGGGAACAGGGTTAAAAGAAATAGGAATGATGGATGATGGGGATTGCTCAAGGGACGAGCTCAAGTTTAATGTCAAGTGAATGAGTACTTGATTAACAGTAGAATGGTCATAGATGCAAGGCATTAAGGGGTTCAGTTTTTGGTTGGCCTTCAAAAGAAGATAGATGATAAGTCTCAGATCTATACTTGTGCATGATGATGTAAGGTCTGCACCAATTAAGAACAAACTTGCCTCATTTACTTCTTTCCATATTGGTCACATGTTGGTTATGATTAAGAAGTTGGTTGATGTTTGGTCGATACTTGGTTGGTTGATGTTTGGTCAAGGCTTGGTTGGTTGATGTTTGGTTGAGGCTTAGTCGAGGCTTGGTCGAGGTTTGGTCGAGGCTTGGTCAAGGCTTGGTTGATATTTGGTCGATGTTGTGATAGTCAATATAGAGTCAAATTCCCCTAGTTATTTTGGTGATGAGGAGAATGCTTGAGAAATGGTTATATAAGATGTAGAGAAGACATTGAATCTTCTCTTTGTCAAGGAGTGTGACACAAGGATGCATCCTACGAAGCTTTTGCCTGATAAGATTTAGTTTAAAAGGATGAGATCTTGATTTTCTAGGTTGGAGTTTAGAATCTCAGAATTATGGACAGTGATGGAGGCAATAGTTGGTAATGATTGGACTAAGGCAGCTAATGGTTTGGGGTCTTTGGGTTGAACCTCCACTGCCTATAAGGCTTTGATTAAGGCTTGTCAATGTTGTGGAGAGATTTGAATGAGGTCATACAAAGATGTCTTCACAGAGGTTGGGTGAAGTTGTTTCACCTTGGAGTCATGAATCACCTTCAAAGATGTTGATCGAGATGTGCCCAAGACAATAATCTTGGGTTTTGATTGTGGTGAGGGCTTGATGAATGGATATGTTTAAGGGAGAGAAACCTTCTCTTTCCCTTTATCCTTTAAAGTTTGTGACCTAGTGGCCACATTGATGGTGTTGATTTTGAATAATGGGGTTAAAGGTGGTAGAGGAACCACAGTCTTGCGTTGAGATCCCAATTTAGGTGATGAGGTTTGAGAGGCATGGGATGGTGTCGATGGTTTGTTGAAAGGGTGGTAGAGAGGATACTTAATGAAAAGGGTGTCCTTTTTTAGGTGTTGATGAATGATAGCTTTTAGAGCACAACAATGCTCAGTGTCATGTCCAGGTGTGCGATGATACGCACAAAATTTAGTGTCATCAAACCAAGATGGCTTTGATCCGAGAGTTGATGAGTGTGTTGGTGAAGAGGTTTGGGAAACATGGGATGGTTTTGGAGATTTGTTGATAGTATCTTCAACAAGAAGGGTGTCTTTGTCCATATAATGGCAGATGGCAACCTTAAGGGCACAACAATTTTCAGTGTCATGCCCAGGTGTGCGATGATATAGGCAAATTTTAGTGTCATTGAACCAAGACAATTTTGGTTTGAGAGGTTGAAATGGTTTGATAGGTGGAAGAGTGATGTTAGAGGATTGTAACAATTGGCGTAACAACAAGGTGTAAGAACCTGCTAATGGGTCTGCACGTTTTGTTGCAGTAAAAGTTGGAAACTTCTATTTAGAAGCTATTGAGGGAGTGTTTCGCACCATCTTTTTGTTTGGTAGTGTGGTCACACATGTAGATGGCACATTCATGGTAGGAGACATTGGATGCTTTGAAGGAGGTATGTTTTTGTTAGGTGTTGGTAGTAATGGAGGTGATTTGTTTTTGTTGGGTAAAGGGAGCAATGGAGGCAACTTGTTGTTGATAGGTGTTGGAGTAGGAAGCACTCCTTTTAAGGTGGATGGATGAAGGCCCAAAATGGAGGGAAATGATGATGGTAGAAGAGGAGTTCTCCGATGTGGTTTAGTAGCCTTTTTTGGTTGGGTGCGAGGACTACTATTGTGGGGGGTAAGGTTCAAGTCTACCCTCACCGGATCTTCTTTGACCGAAGTAGGTGAGGTGGTGAGTTCCTCTTTTAACAAAGAAGGGATTGGAGAATGTGACTCCTCAAGAGGATAGAGGGTAGGGATGATTGTGCCTTCTACTTGTAGTTGAGGAGCAGGAAAGGTAAGGTCCTCCATTGATGATAGGAAGGATGAGGGTGAGGCTACCGATGCTAGTATCATCAAAGCATCCTCCAATATAAGAGAGGTCAATGGAGAACTAATAGGAAAAGAAGGTTCATCTGCCTGTGGAGGAGAAATGGGAGAAGAAGGCTCTTCTACCTGTGAAGGACCAATGGGTGGGCTAACCTCTTCAAACTGTGAGAGAGGTTGGTTAGGCATAAGAGGTGAGACCGTGTTGACTGTGCATATATTACGCTCTTGGGAGTCATCAACCATGGTCAGTTGTCTAAAAATGTTGATGTTTTGATTTGGTGGTGCATTTGGGTTATCCAAAACAAGATCACCTTTATCTATCATGTCTTGGATAATGTTTTTGAAGGTTTTGCAGTTGTTTATGTCATGGCCTTTGACACGGTGATAATGACAAAAGTCATTTTCCCTATACCATGTAGGGATGGCTTTTGAGGGGTCAAATTGAGGTGGTTAGATTTGAGGGAGATTGAGGACCCCCGGCTTGACAAGTTTATCCAACACAGACGTGTATGACTCTCCTATTGGAGTATATTGACATTGTATGTATCATTGTTGGAATTATCTTGTGATGCTTTGAGATGTGGAAGGTTCAGATTGGTTGGTTGTTGTTGATGATGATGGTTTAAGGACCACAACATTTGCCGATCCTTTGGACTTGATGTTGGAGAAGAAGGTTGGGAAGAAGGGTCATTTGATTTTGCATTGGGGTTTTTACTATGCAATCTGACCTTGTCTTCTTTGACAGCACAAAGTTCAAGCTTCCTAGCCATGGTGAAAGCTTCGTCAAATGTGCGGAATGTTTGGACCCACAAGGTAGATGAGATGTGTTTGGCACATGCTTGTGAAAAGAGCTCAATGAGCTTAGGTTGAGGTAAAGAAAAGGAGAGTTGGTTGATTAAGCCTCTCCATCGAGCAATGAAATCGGCTATTGATTCATCGTCAAACTGTTTGATAGAGTATAGGTCCGTTATGGAGACCTTTTTGGTGATGTTGATTGAAAAGTGGTCAAGGAAAAGTTGAGCTAGCTGGGTGAATGTAAAAAGAAAGTGACTGGTAATAGAACTATACCAATCGAGGGCAGGGCTAGAAAGTGACATGGGAAATGTGCATAGCAATAACACATCATCATGGGTTATAAGGTAACAAGCATGTCTAAATGCTCGTAGATGTTGTTATGGGTCTTCCTTACTCTGGAAATGAGTAAACTTGGGAAGTTTCCACTGATTGGGATATGGTCGGATTGGGACTGAGGGATGAATGGGTTCATTACAAATTTATTCATATGAAAGAACATTACTTGAACCAGAAATGGATGTCTCAAGATTAGACATTTTGTCCATCAACATCTTGATTAGATTTGTTGATGGATTTGTAGGTGGAGCACCCCCTAGATTGTAGGGTGCTTGGAAGGTGTTAGGAGGGGCGTATGACATAGTTGGTTGTGCTTGTATAGGCGCAACATCTTGGTAACTAGTCATAGGAACAGAAGTGGAAGCCAAGGGTGGTTGTGTCATGAAGGTAGAAGGCATGACTAGGCTTGATGTTGTCAGAGGTGGTTGGATGGTGGCAATATTAGCCAAAGGATGAGTAGCCACCTTGGTGTTGATGGGTGCAAGAGTAGGTGGTATGGAGACAACTAGGTTTTGATATGGTGTAGAACTTTGTTGAATAGTTTGCGGTTGATGGAGGGCCAAAACCCCAATGGAAGTGGGTCTAGAAATAGAAGGAGAAGCCACACTTAGAAGATTAGTCATGGTCTGGTTATTAGTTAAGGTGATGGCCTAGGTGTCTATGGGTTGAATTACAGACGTTGTTGATATGACTACCATCTCAACTAAGGAGGTTGGCATCCCATAAATTGGGTTGCCTAAAAAGTCTCACGTTAGAATTCTCATGAGATAGTGTTGAAGGGCCTTGACATTGAGGTCAAGGAACCTCTCAAAGTCTTGGTCCCCTTCAGGAATAATAGGGGGTTGAGTTGGGGTTGGTTGGGTAGGAGTTTGTTCAGTCTCTGAATGATACTCCATTAGAGGACTTGTTATGGAAGGCGAAGGTGGGAGTGGTTGTTGCCTTGTGTGGTCAACAAGAGTTTTGGCTTGACTACGTGTCAAAACCATTCAAGGAAAAAAGGGGTAGGTTCTAGAAACTGTGTTTTTTTATCAGTTTCAAAAACTAGAATGTGTTTTTGATAGCAGAAAGGTCAGGTTTTTAGCTTGCTATTTTGAGAAGAAAAGAATTTTGACAGTGATCGACGTCGATAGAAAAACTGATGTCAGTGAATAAAGTTGCCGACGTCAGTCAGATAACTGATGTCAGTGAAGAAAGTTGCCGACGTCAGTGGAAAAACTGATGTTATTTACTATGAATTTCCAAAAACTTCAAAAAACTGAAAGTTTTTGGAATAAAGAAGAAAGTCTGAGTTGTTCTTGGAGCTCAGAATGCGACCTCACCAGCTCAAAAAAATAGATAGAGATAGAAAAATATATGAAGACAAGAAAACCCCTAAACATTAATTCCTAAGAATAAGTTTTAGAGTCTTGTTGGCTTATGCCTTAGAAGAGTGTGTTTGGGAAGTTGGCTTTTAGAATGGGTCTTAGAAGAAGCAGTCTAAAGTTGGTTTCGGGTTAGTTTTGGTGCTCAAAGTCTGTATTAGGTTCTGTACGTGGCCTGGTGCTAATGAGCAAGCTCCCCTCACTTCACGAGCCCAGAGATAAGCTAGGTACTTAGCCAGTATATACTTCCCCTAGAGTTTATACTCTGCCAGAGAACAGAGTGGGCTCTCCCCTTGGTAGTGAAGTCTAAGTGGGATAACCAGGAAGGGTAAGGTATTTGCTAGGTGATGAAATCCTAGTCAGACCTTGTCTCAGGTATGTTTAGATGTTTGATTTGTGATAGTGGTTTGGTCGTGTAACATAAGTGCACTACGCTTTATTCATAATGCGGTTTTAAGTTATTAGATGAGTGGACTAAACATGCATTCAAATAGAGATGAAATGCAAAAGATTTTTAAGCCCAAATTGAAATGTGTGTTCGGATGCAGACAAGTGGAGAAAAGGTTGAAGAGTATGAATTTCACTACTCTAAGATGTAGGAAAGAAAGAAAAAGAAGGATTCTTTTTAACTTTGCTAATGGTGTCTTTTCAGAAGAGATAGAAGAAAAGGATGCAAGAAGAGATCTAATGCACCTATATGAAAATTTTGCTTTTAGAAGAAAAAGTATGAACCCAAGGAAAACTCCCAGGGTCCCACCGGGCGTGCTAGAATGTTTCTAACTATTTTCACTTTTCACATTCAAAAGATGAAAGAAACTATTATAATGGCCAGGGGTTAGATGATACTCGAATGAAGTTTGTGCACCATATCCAGAGGATTGAAGGGACTCCTCTTTGGCTATGGAGGATGACACCTGTAGAAGAAAAAGACTCAAACACAGAGATTGTTAGATAAAGATAAGGTGGACTACCAAGTGATATGCTCGGTCCCAGAAGTGCAAAGACTTCCTTAAGGGATGACAGTCCACTTGTTGATAAAAAATAATGTCAGATAAAGATAATAATGAAAGACTAAGTAAGAGAAATAGAAATAATGCGTACCTGCTATCTACTGTCGATCTGCCATAGTCACCGATGTTGGTAGTTCTTCCAGCATCGGTTGGTTAGGTTGCTGACATCGGTTAGTCTGCCGATGTCAATGGGGGTAATGGAATTTTGGACGGGTCTCAAGTTGTGTCTTTGGTCGATAGAGTGGTCTGAAAGGAGTCAGGGTCTGTGTAGGATGGTAAGACAGTGGATAGAGTCTTAGGAAGGACAAGGTAGGGAGACAGGGTGTCAAAAAAGGGGTAAGAGTATGAAGAAGGCTTTTTAGCCTCTCCAGGAAGAAGGTCAGGTCTAGTTTGGTTGATAGCTGGGTCTAGTTGATAATGTTATTTAGAAGTAATGAATAGAAAACTGATTGCTGATATAATCTAAATAATTGAAATGAAATAGAATAAGAATATTTAGCTCTTGCTTGCTAAAGGAGTGTAGAAGACTTGTTGCTGATGTAGTTGATGTACCTGCAATGTCTTTAACCCAAAGTCTGGAGCTATTTTTGTAGAGTGCCTATAGCCTGTGATGCTTGGTGTGCGTCTGGGAGAGAGAGAAAAAGGTCAAATACCAGGAGCTAGAGAATTAGCCTTCAACTCTGTGATTTAGCATCCCTAGGGGGAAGAGAGTTTGATTTTGGGTTGTTTTAAAATGATCGACGTCGGCTATCCTGCTGGCGTCGACCGATGTGTAACTGATGTTGGTGGTTAGAAGATGGGAAAAAGGCTATTTTTAGCCTTCTACCCGTTCCTCCGTCTACCGAGTTTTAATGGTTCATGGTTAAACGGTCGAAGGTGGGTTTAATAGGCATGGGGGTTAGTGAGAGAGTTGGAATGATTAGTCATAGGGTAATGAATGAGGGTATCCAAGGGGAGGTATCCAAGGGTGATGTGTCATGGGTGAGGTGTCAAGGGAGGTGTTATTAATTCAAAATAAATAATTATTTTAAATTAATAAGTGTGTGGGTTAGGAATATGTTAGAAGTGGACCAAGGGGACCAAGGGGGAGTCGACCAAGGAGTAGACACAATTTTGGTGTCTATAGGTAAAAATATTGAAAACTACTAAGTCAAACTGGTTGACTTAGTTTTTTAGGTAGGAAAAATAAAAATAAGGATAGATAACTAAATCAATCTGGTTGAATTAGTTGTATCAGTGGAAAAAAATATAAGTTTGAAAACTAAATAAGATGAGATGGTCAACTTAGTTCGATAGGTAAAGTTTACTGAAAGCCTACTAAGTCAAGTTGTTTGACTTAGTTTGATATGTATAAAAATATAGAGTTGTCTGAAAACCTAATGAATTTATTTGGTTGACTTAGTTTGATAGATAAGAAATATATATTTTTTTATGAAATCCTACTAAGTTGAGATGATCAACTTAGTTTGATATACAAAAAAATAGAGAATTATTTGAAAACCCAATAAGTCAAGCTAGTCAATTTAGTTTGATAGGTAGGAAAAATATAGAGTTATACTAAGTGGTCCTGGTTGATGTAGTTTAATTTATAAAAAATAATAATTAATATTTACACTATGTATTAAATTAGATAGAATATCAAATTAACTACCACATGACATGGATTTGTATTAACATAGGTCAATACGATTTGTAATACAATAGAGAATAACAAGCGAAAAAAATAATTCTATAAGTATTGATGTTAATTAATTATCCAAAAAGATCAAAAACCTATACTAAAGGATTTTTTTTTAATTTTTAGGCTTCCAAATATACTTTATTGTCCATTGGATAGTGACAAATCAATGCTTTAGAGTGTTAAATATAGAGGAAGTGTTGTTCCCATAACCCACTAAACCTAGTTTCAAGGGTAAGCGTGAAGTAAATTCTCATAAATAACCCCTAATTGATACACCATAGAGTAAAATAGATGGTTATATTCCTAATTTTTAATTGAAATGGAAATCCTAGGAATTTTTGAAATATCATGAGGTACATGGAAACTAAAGACTATGTTTAGTCCTATACTATGGTTATGAGTATTGGGGAAAACTCCTCATGCCATGTTATCTATAAACAATAGAAAAGGAATGTAATAGAGTATTACATAGCCATTCATGATAGAATATAAGTATTTATTGGGGTTTATTTCATTAAGTAATTATAACTTACCTTAATTATATGTGTGGAACTGACTAAGATCCAAACTTGTTGGTGCACTAGCATTTCATGTAAGAATGAGTTCTCATGTGCTCACCTGAAGCACACAGCAAGGGACCGGTTCCCATTAATTTTGTCACATGAGGGTGTGAAAAAAAAAACATGGGTTCTCAAACACATGCATATTATGTTGCTCATTCTATAATCCATCTTAACATGTTTATTAATTAATGATCAAAAATAAAAGGAAGGCATAAATGGTGATTATGAACCTTGGCTTAGTTAACTGGACAACATCATATAATATAACTAACAACATTATCTCCATAATCATTAGTATAACAATATTAAGGTTACATAATTTCCATTCATCATATTGATAAGTGATTTAAAGATTACATAATTTTAGTGTATAATGCAACTCACTCGTATATATCTATGAATACTATCCAACTAAGTACAATATCAATATCAATAAAATTAACCTCAAATATAATAAAAACCTTACAAAGTTCTATCCAAGGGTATTTATACTTGGTTTTACCTGACCAAGCAGTTATAATAATAATTACACTCATAGTGACTCATCAATGATCATCAACACACTTGAGTCATGGTAGCCAATTACACTAATTTCATAAGGACCTGAGCCTTTCTGCCCCTATGTTCTCTATTCGATGCTAGATACTCATTTTTGAGTGGCTATCTTCTCATGGGTTAGTTCTAGATTCATGCTTGACTTAGTCTCTTTCATCTATGTGAATCACTCCTTAAACATCTCCCACTTCTTACATGCTCCCCAAGACTTTTGATAATTTTTGAGTCCTTTGTTCTTGGGTTCTCCATTTATTATGCACATTTATTATGATTTGGTCCTTTTGTGCCATGGTCTTATGTACTATGGTCTTCTATATCATAGTCGTCTACATCATGTTTCTCTACATTGTTATTCCAAAGAATACTTAGCCAAAATTTGGGGTCTAACATCACCCCAAAATATGCCATTAGTTTATATTAGACTAAACATTAGTCTTTAGCTATGCCAAAAACTCTAGGTCAATATGCTCAATTTTCTTCTTGACACCTTCCCAATGGGTTAAGGTGTTCAACAACTTGGTCATTATTTCTTCAATCAGCACCTTGAGCTTCTTGGTATCTTTAGGTTTGTTGAGACACTCTCCTACTTTATTTACCAAACATTCAATGGATGTGGAAGCATCCTTATTAATGCCTTCAAGTGTAGTGACCTCATTAATAACCTATCCTTAGAGTGCCACTAAGTTCAAATTTATTTTATGTCTATGAGTGATTATTGTTTCCTCCATGTCCTCTACATATTTAAATATTTTAGTGTGCTTAGAGTGGTATTTTATTAGTAAGTCATTATCAACCAACTATTATCATTTAATTTATTTCACTTGAAGATGATCTTCCAAATTCTTGCTAGGATATGCTAGATTTTCAAAAACCCCACCTAAAATGGGAATGGTATCACCAAATTTGTGCAAGAATCTTTTATAGACCTTCACATCCTCCATTAATTGATCTATTTCCTAAGTTTATTCATCCTAGGGGTTAGGATATTATTTTAATTGTTTCAATAGAAGCTCCACCAAGGTCTCTAGACTATATATTACCTTACCAAATAGAGGTGCTTCATCTGTGTGAACTAGTTACTTGCTCAAAATTATCTTACAGATGTACAATGTTTTTACTTTTTTAACCATTTCCAATTTCAACTAGTGTTTAATCTCATCTATCTCTTCCTCCAACTTTGTGTTGGTTATGACCTCATTCTTATAGATTAACACCATCTCTAAATCCCATTGTGACCTCATGTGCTAATTTTAAGAGTGTCTCACTAGTATGTATAGGGATAATATGTCATGTATCTACCTAAAGGGTATCAAAAATTTACACCACTTACAAATCTATTACAAAGATATCAAAAGTCATCTAAAAATAGCATTCTCCATTATACATATCAAGGAAGAAAGATATCTCCCATCA